>KN468865.1:34033-58596 GCA_000787095.1 Periophthalmodon schlosseri | reverse complement strand
GTTGAATATCGGTATCGGAACTGAACTGAACATGCCTCTCCAGAGATCTGACCTAGTGGCGTCATCCTTCATAGAGTTAGATAAGTTTAATGCCATACTGTGGAACATTCCAGGCAAAGCAAAAGCACCTCCATGGAGACAAGCATGTGATGAATCTTCCATCTGAAAAGTTACTTAGCGCACCTGCAAGGCAGTTTAAAGATCCACTCAAATACATGTATCTTTGTTCCGCCTTAACATTGTCCTCACGTGCCAAAGAGGAATTGCTGACACTATCTTTTTGTGCAACACTTTTCAAGCCCTGGTGAAAAACACAAACGGAAACTTTGTCTCAGAGATGTGTGACTTGTTTACCCTCCTTGGCCCCGCACTTGTACTACATGTCCTGCCGCAGTAATTGGACAAGATGCTGTTACATCATGTTGTCATCCATCACACCTTGAGTTTATTAGAGCCCTGAGTGAGAGCGGCCCGTGACAATGACCGAGCATGCTTACAGCACTGCAGGAATGTCCCCAAAACGTTACCTCACAGCACCTCCCTGGGAACAAGTGTGCTCTAGCTCATTTGTCACGGTAATGGGCTGCTTCTGACCAGATTAGGGGTACACAGAGGCCTACTTTGACAGTGTGGTACTAACCCTTACAGACCTATTATTATCAAAAACATATTCAATATAAACATACTATGATTAGGCAAATGCCATATTGTACATCTAATTGTTTACAGTAGTATTACAGGTTCTTGAAATCAGTGTAAATATATATTTTTTACATAACTCAAAACTTTTAGGATACAGTATTGTTTGAATGTGGAAGTCATTGGTTTCCATGGGAAGTTCACACTTCACCCCATCAAAACTGAGCTAAACTTGGCCTAAACTTGGAACAAAATCTGGACTAGACCAGGACTAAACCAGGACTTGAACCAAGACAATTATGATGTATAAAAACTATTCAACCTTACATACTGTATTGTGAGAAACTCAATATAGTTTTACAGCATATTTATATTTAATGAGTTTGTCCAATGAACCAGTTTCAGATGGGAGTATTTCTAATAACATTACAAACTCCTGAGCATCATTTCCTTCTCAACCCGAGATAAAATGATGACACAGAACAGCTGGTTTCATATTAAACCTGCTATTCTCACTACATGACGCAACTAGCTCATTCATTATCACATCGCTGAACTAATAATACTCTCTTGATGGTGCTCTTCAAATGCACTAATATTTCTGAGGGTGTGTTCATTTGGAGTAACTTAAAGGTGCACTGTGTAACTTTTCTTGTGAAGGTCTGCCGCTTGTTTGTCTCCATGGAGATTGCCGATTGTTTTACCTTTAATGTTCCACTGTATAGTATCAATACCTATGAGACAAGCAGGTTATGCCAATAGGCCAAGTTACAGGTCAGGGACCTCATTTATAAAAGCCTCGGTTCATACAAAACAAGATGAGAAATGTGTGTATATAGCTTGTCATGTCGAAGTTGCTATTTATAAAAAACAACTTGAACGTGAAACATTGCGCACCTCCACGCAAAGTCTGGAGCTGGTGTACGCGGTGCGAACTTTTGAGAGACACGGCTCAGAGGCGTGGAGAGCAGAGAGGAGCCATGAGGGGAAAGGTTGTGAGCATTTAGTCACAAGTGTGTGGGAAACATGCACAATTTAGTATGAGTTTGAGTATAATAATTTTGCAACGTGTTGCGATCATTAGAGGGAAATAAAGAGGTGCACGCATGTGCATGCTCATCCACGTGCACCTGAGCACATGGGCACTGGCTGACAGGCTGATGTTGGATGATCCCCACAGCGTCACTGTGTCCTTTAATGAAATGTTCACTGGACACAAGTCTGACCCTCTCCAACAGCTGATCCACGGAGGACGCACACGGCCAAAAGACGATCAAAGTCGCTTTGGTCACGTGCCCCTGCCCTCCTCACACACACACAACACCGTGGCTCTTCGTTTGCCTCTCCTCTCTCAACCTGCATGTGTGGCTACAGCGTGGCCGAAACTAAACACATCCATGTTTTCTCCAAAGCACTTATTTTTAAATGCTTAAATGATGTGCCTGTGTCCTCTGCTGAGCCCTTCCCTCTTTGCCCCGTGTGTCAATCAAACCCACTCATTACTGGATCATTATCAACTCATGTTTAAGTAAATCTCATTCAGAGCTCACTTTGCATTGTCTTTTTAAGGTGCAATGGAGGCGTAAAGGGCCGTAACGTCAGGTGGGATCATGTACGCAGCTTTCTGCTGCAGACTGCAAACTTTGAAAGGAAAGTTTGTCAAATAGTGCGTATGGAGGATTTTATAAATATTCCCAAATATATCTGGACGGGACTCTTTTGAGTAGATTTTGACGCACTCTTTTAAAAATGAGGCCCCAGATCTGTGAACAGGGGACCCCATTTACAGTAACAATGGTGTTTTTGTGCCATAAAAACACCTGTCCGATAGGTCAGCTTAATGTGTACTGTGGCTAAAGCAATATCATCGCAAAGATGGCGGGCCCCCCACTGAATATAGTGCACCTTTAACTGTAAAATATGCCTTTTATAACCCACCTTACATAGCTCAATATTGGTTATATAATACAATATTATAAAGCATGATTATGCACAAACCTTTGCCAAGAATTCAAGGCAGGGCGTGCACAGGCTTAGGGCCACTGCTGCAGGTGATTAAAAATAAGTCTGAGCCTATGTTGAAAGTATCCCATATAATCTTCAAGGCCAAAAAGCGCATTAGACAGAGATCTAAACTTGTGCAAATGCTTTTGAAACAATGTGGACCATTGTGGGACTACCTGCAGAGACCATACGAGGAGCAAAGAAGGAGAGTGTGATTGCAATACAAAAAACAAGGCCTATGGAATAGCTATGAAAAGCTGTGTAAGTAATTGCAAATCAGATGTGTGTCCATTGAAAGGTAAAAACTTGTTTATTTAGCTAATACAAAATGCAATGTGCTCAGACAAACAGGGTTACAGAGAAAGTTGCAAACAGAGGTAAGGCAGAAAGGGAGGGTGAATACTCTGCTAATAATGTCCTGGGAGACAAGGTTAAAGATTTGGACTACAATGAAAGTCATAAGCAAATCCTGGACCAAATGTACCTGGACAGGCTTCGACAGAACAATGGGTTGCAATCAGATTTACAGCTTCTGTTTAATGCAGTTTTAGCACAAGCAAAACATACCTATTTGGGCATCAGTCTGGTTAGTGTGGCTGAATTAATTGAATAGAGCATATTTAATCTATTCAGGTGCCTGCACCACTGTAGTTTGCCTCTCTAATGATCCTTTTAGTGTTGCTACAATACAAAAATGTATGTAAATATTAAATGTACTTATTTTATCATAAACTCAGTCAGTCAGTGCCTCAACATAATTATAAGCATCATCTATCTATCTACATACAGTAAATAATAGATGAATGAAATTTATAAATGCTATCACAATGTTTTAATATGTTTAGTTTCAAGTAAAAACACTTTGGTATAGGAGTGAATAGCTAAACTAATGGGCTGCGGTGAAGTACAGTATCTAGGCCAAAAAAAGATTGATGGAGAGAGTTACAAAAACAACTTTCCATCCAGTTCCTGGACGGTCTCTTCTGGCTGTTTGCCCCGCCTCGTCTTTAGGTTTCTTGGCATGTTGTTCGATCGAGGTGCACAGGAAACCAGGCATGTAGATCTGGCAGCCAACCAAACCAAAATATATACAAACCATGACTAGCTTATTTTTCTAGCTTTAGTGACTCGACTCCACTTGTAAATAACCCTAAGCCCTGCATCAATAGAGCTCCAGCCAACATCCTTAACCTTAATGTGAGAGATGGAAAAATAGTTCTCCTGACCTACTTGAGCAGAGTAGGACGCCAGCTTCCCGAAAGATATGAATCGCGTTTGTTGATTGGATGATTTTGAGGGTGTGTCTATAGCCCACTGGCTCACATCTTGTCACAGAGGAAGGAAGCGGCTCTATCAGGGCCCATAAATTGTACACCCAGAGCACAAGGGCATGATGTCACAAAGCAAACATGAAGGGGGCTTGGTTCGGGAACTTATGCAACACTGTTTTGCTGCGTCAATGTCCAGCTGTGTACAAATGAAAAGTAATTCACCAGTGTGTCTGATAGCTGAACTACAGATTATTGTCAACCATAAAATTTTAAAGGTACACTGTGTAACGTTTATGGAGGAGAGTCTGCCAACTTGTCCCCATTATGTTATTGCATTACCTGGAATGCACCACAGTTAGGCATTGAACTTGCATCTATTCAATTATAGGTGTTTTTATTACTAAGAAATACATTGAAAAACAACTGTAGTCCCGACTCTCTACAGATCTCATGTAACTTGGCATGGTGCCTTCATCTGCTTGTCTTTATGAAGTTAGATAAGTTTAATGCCATATTGTAAACTTTCATGGGTCCCAGAAAAGTGCACCTTTAATGTGTGCCAGATGCCTGTTCTTTTATTAGACTTAAAATATTGACTTTTGTTTATTTTATTTCTTTGTTTTAGCTTTGTTGCTTTGGATTTCCAAGCACTTACTTCAATGTGATCTCTTCTACATCACTAGAAAGTTTCCTTATTTCTTTACTTCCACTATTTTTGTACCACAGCCCATATCAGCTCTGTTATTTGTCTCATCAGCTTTGTTTCCAGCTACAGCAGGCATCTATTTACATAAAACATGGGACGCTGAACTCAATTGGACCAAAGCAGCAGTGGACATTATATACATTGACAAAAACAGGAACAGCCTGTATATAAGTCGTAGTTGTTAAGACAGTGGAGTGGACAAGTCGTAGTGTGGTGGTCTCTTCAGAATTGCTGTTTTGACCTTTGATTAAAATGCCAGGCACTGACAAAATTGCAATTCGTTTCTGAGCGACCAAAACAAATTTCTTCATTATTTTCATCATAGTTTGCTTAATGTTTACACACAATGCAGTTAAGGTTGTTTATAATGTTGTTTACATTTCTGTAGCCACGTTACTTCTACAGCAGCAGCAACAACAGACATAAATAATTTCAATTTCAGTCTATTGTGTCTATTGTACTTGAAAACTAGTTACAAGGGTTACTCACTTTTGTTTGAGGTTGATTGCAACACTACATTACGTGATACGTTTTTGCAGTTGTTGTGGTTTTCCTTTCATAACATAGAGACTTATTTTAGATTTTAATCAGGTAATGTAATGGTACATATTACAGATAACAAAGGAAATTTGTGTGTGTCAGAACGATTGCGGCTCTTATCACTGTTTTGTTGGCGCTGACTCATACCTCCTCCAATAAGCTGTACAAAAAGATCCAACCGTAACATTACGTACTGTGCTTTTTCGATTGGAGAGCTGTGCTGTCTTATAGTGTACTCCTTCACACAAGATATAGGTCAGGAGTGCCCAGTTACAAACATGCAACCATTGCAAGGGTTAAAGATGTCATCAAACTGCCAAACACCGTGAAATACCACAGGTCCAAATGTTTAGGTAGCTGTGCGAAAAAGTGACCGCAAAGCCACAAAGCAAAACTATGACTCCCTCTTTACTTGTAGATAGCTTTTAGTTGGTCATTTTCTTCTGGATTGCTTTAGTTTTAGTGTAATTAACCAATGGCATTTCGCTTTATACATTTGTGCATAGTGTTTTGAAACATTATTCTAAGAGCTTATCAACCATGTTCTGTCCTGCATAGCCCAAATGAGAACGTCACACTATTTAAACTTGTTGAAGCAGAAATAATTGATTTGTTATGTAAATAAAATTATAAGTGGCCTACATGCATTGCACACGTGACTACAGACTGGTTCAACTTGTCATACTGTTTTAGATCTTGACAATAATATCACAGGCGCTTGAGGGGGTACGACTTCTGATGTGTTTACAGCTTTGAGGAGTCCGGTCTTGGAAGCAACAGCTTTTTGATTGTGCAACACATGTATTGCATCAATGTGGCAATAAGAGGGAAGGGAGAGAAGTAAGAAAAAACAAGTCTGTAATGTTTTTTAGGCTTTGGACTTTCACTGTAAAATACCTTCAGAGAAAAACACACCCCTCTAACTATTTAGTTTTTAAGCTTGCATTGTTATTACACCTCTTGTAGTTTTTGTCCATTCATCAGCTTAAGGCAGGTAATAGATGCACCTAATGATAGCCAGGGCTGTACTCGACTAAAGAAAAGATAATTAGTGGACTTAAAGGTTCAAAAGCTCTCAACACATTAGCATCTTGCAAAAAACAACACAGAGAAGTACTACTGGCATCATAAGTGAATAGTAATAAAACTCCAGCCAACTCACTCCATGTATCATCCTTTCTGTGCAAATTAGCAAAAATATCCTTATAATGAAATATTTATGACTGGAACTAAACAATTAAAAGACTGCAGCACTGATGATAGCCAAACACTGTTATGAAAAACCTATTGCATAAAAGCAAAACAAAAGAATAACCTTAGTAGCATAATACTTTTTATTTATTGACTGGACAATCTTTTTTACTATATATTAGATTACCAGGACATTTTGGACTGATTATATCGCAGGATAAATGTTTTTGTGTTAAAAGTATTGTTGCAAGGAGAGGGAGGAAGACATAAAGATTAACATAATGTGAATATTGTTTACGCACTTCACACACAGACAGAGATTAGCCCCCTCCTAATTGTTGGCAAGCTTCGGAAGCCTATTACAGCCCCAACTCCTCCTTATCCTTCTTTACATCACTCTAAAGAGCTGCAGAAAACAAAAAGAGCAAAACAACAACTGGCCGTTAGCAGCAGGCGTGATCTACGTTCTGATTGGATGAGGCGTTGAGCATGCGAGCGCTGCTATTGGTCAGAAGGAACACACCTCTAGAATCTGTTAATGTGCTGTCAGAGCCGAGGATGGGGCAGATGGAGGAAGGGGATGTTGGGACAGGAAAGGGGTGAGAAAAAGGGGGGCCTGAAGGAGGAGAAACAGAAGTGGGGGCTATTGTGAACTTACATGTAAACAACTAGACTGTTCAAGAACTTCTAGGAATCTAACTTGTTTGTTTGCTATTCGGATATATTTAAATGTGTCTATTTGGACACATTTAGTTGTAATTAAATGTATTTATGTATTCAAGAGTCAGCCTTAGTACCCACAAACCTTACTAACTACAAGTGCAAATAGAGAAAATCATTATATCAGTTCCAATCAAAGTGACACATTACCGTGGGCAGACCTGTTAGTGCAGGCTTCAGACTTCAGTTAGCAACAATAACAGCTGCGTAAGTGGTGTTATTTTTCAACAGACGCACAAATTGTCCCACAAGCTGCCATTACATTTGACAGAACATGGACACCATAAAGTATGACATCACTGCTATCATATTCCACCATTAGAATCCCTGATGTGCTTATTCCCGAGCTATACACTTATAAACGTTCATATTGTGAAGTCCTAAAACTTATGAGTCCCATATATCCTATTTTACAACTAGTTTCAGTCATTTGCTGCGGCAGGAGTGAATTATTTCAACAATAAATACCAAATCATCATAACAGGGCTCACCCAGTGCCATCCCAGTGATCTCTCATTCTTTACCACTAGATGGAGTAAAGAGCTGCAGGACACCCACCATTATTTTTTTTATAGCTTTCTTGAAGGTTTGTTTGTTCAGTGACGCCATAGGTTCCTGTGCATTTTGCTTAGTCTTGAGGCAGATAACATTGATTATTTTAAATTGCAAATATATAGTTTTAACATTAAAAATGTTTTTCAGCCTGAACAATAGACATATTTTCTGTCATTCTCACAAGTCTGTTTAGCTCATCGAATGCTTCTGTCCTTTGCCCGCTGTTCCCAAGATCTGTGGGTTCAAAGGTCAACATTAGATGCTATTGTTACTGTACAGCGTGTGCACTGAGGAATACTGTAAGCACTGTTTATGAGCCAGGGCAAGGTCAAGCATTTGTACTAGTTATGAAATCTTTGCATAGTCATCCACTCCTTGTTTACCACCTCCACATGAATGACTGCAGGCTATTACTGACCTAAGAGCGGCCCAATTTAACAGCTTGAGTTACTAGGGGAGGTTACTGAAGTACATGCTGTCCTCTGTAAGTGCTTCCTAAAATCAAAACACTTCCACTTTTACTCCCCCATACTGCAAAAAAGCGCTATTTCTACTAGCTTTCTACCATGTCAAAAACATGCCTGAAGTGATTTTATGCCACACATGCAGGTTTGAGTATTTAAGCAATCTCTCTCTGCCCTCCTTGTGGTTAGCTGTAAGATTCTGTGCAATGCTCAGCCCACAAGCCCATGTGACCCATGCTCCGACATGACAATTCTCCATAAATATACAAACCTGATGCGATGTGCAGTATTTTCATTAGCAGAATGCACGCTGATTGTGTTGTGATAGTGTTCTGAAGGGGGAGTGACGGGGACACGGGGAGCAAAGAGAGAGGACACTCAGAGCATCAAAAACAAAATTTTAACTTATAAAACACGTTAATATGTTTTTTTCGACGAATATAGCATTTTCAAAACAATAAAAGGTGGTGATCTAAATATGTTATGTGGTAGCAGTTAATACCCCATACAAGTAAAATACCCCATCTTTAAATAAGTAATTCATTTGATCATTATGTCACATCATCAACTCCAAACCAGATGCTTTTACTGACAGAGGATTGGCTGTGAACATCCCAATTAAAAAGATACAAGCTGTTACTGACAGTTAGAAATAAGTGAATCTCAGTCTTGATTAAATTCGATTTATTGCATAGCCGTACATGAAACCAAACCAAATACATAACTGCCAGTATTTCCATACCCTAATCCTTCCAAAAATATGCATAAGCAGATAAATAACCCCTGTATATGTGCCTATGTATTTAAACACTCCATCAGTCACTCTGTAGCCGCAACAGGAGACTGCTCAAGGCTGTTTGTGCTCACTGTTACAAGTCAGGGCATGTCCTGTCAAGATATCGTATAGCTCTGTGTCTTATTCTTCTCTCAGCACACATAGAAAGTTAGTCTGAACAAATATTATTCCCTTTATTCACTGGGCTTATCGCATGGCCCCATACATCTAGTTATACAGCAACCATACTGTACCCTATATTCATAAATCATTACCAGACATACAGTTGGAGACTTTTCTTTATGTGAGTACAAAACTTCCATGCACATTCTTTCAGTCTGCACTGGCTGTTCCTGCTCCTGATTCGTTTACTCAAAGGTCATGACACATAATGCACAAGGTACATACAGTAAAAAGTCAACACACATGTGCATTTGGGATCATGCTTCAAATTGTTTTTAACTGTACTATTACAGTGATATTATTGTGCTAGTTTAGTTCAGTCATGCATCCTTGGGCTTTCCACAGTTCAGTGTCAATGTACAGGATGCTTATTATAACAGGTGTTCACAAGGCCATGCACGCATTTGTTGTTTCACACATGTTGAGGATGGTGTAACAAATACAGAAATCTATGAGTGATGGTGAAGATAGAGAAAGAGGAAGATTGATACAGAGGGAAATTTTGATGTCTTATTCAGGAAGTAAGAACTCCACACAGGAAGTACCAGAGTAGGTAGTTCAAGTCTGCAGGGGAAGTGTCTTCAAGGCTGCTGCAGCTGTGTGTGAAACTTACTGTACTATGCTCAAACAGTTGAAGAAAAGGTTTTGTGGGGAAAAAATATTATTTAAAAAAAGTTATTTTACAAAGAATAGTGTGTAAAGTATAAAATCAGACAGCATTGGAGAGCATAGATCTCTGGTAGGTTCAATCACACAATGTTATTTTCCATTTCTGTGGAGGTGACAAGTGCACAGACACTTCAGACTTCCCCCTCCCTAGACGCTTCCTTCTGGTGAGAGATGCTGAAAACAAAGAACCATCGGAGGGAGGAACAGCAGCTCTACTTCAAGCTTCTCTTTGAATGGCAAAACTTCTCATTCCAAACTGTAAACATATGTCATATATTTATTTAGCTTTTATTTACCCATGTAAGTTCTATTTTGCAGTACATTTTGAAATCCTATTAAACCATAGTATTGCACACTGTATGTCTTGTTTGTGGATTCTGTGTACAAAATGAGCCAAAGAAATGAATAATAAAACACTGGCAGGGCTGAATCAATAGGTGGAATGCCAGGTTTGTAATTTGGAATGCAGCTCCTTTTAGCCTCGGGATTTTTGGTGGTTATGGAAATTCACAGTGTTTGAAATTACAGTCATCAATTTTGTGTTACCTTCTCCAACAAGACAGACAGGCTGATGCTTGCTTATTATCATTACTGTACATGAATGAAGTCATCGGGCTCTGGCAACCATCTTAAAGGCAAGAATGTAAACAAACAACACCATTCGAAACACTGAAAAGATACCAGAACTTTATTATGAAAATAGTCCATAGTTTTAGCTTGTCTGAAGTTCTACATTCACCTGTCAAAATAATTATCAAACCAAATTATGCTATGTATGAATTAAATGAAATTATCAGGAAAATGTATGATTTAAGACTGAATTTATGATTTTAGACTGATTTAAGACTTAAACTTGATTACCATTCTCAATATTTTCTGAAATATATGTGTGCATATTTCATGTAATAGTTTTCTATTAATCATCTAGAATCATAATCTTTGAAGTTTATATTATTGCTGCACACCACATCACGGTTTCACTCTTGCTATAACTCCCACACACTCTCGCTGACAGTGACTAAGGCCGGCTTGTTGTTGTAGGCAGCTGGCGGAGGGCTTTCCTGTCCAAACAGCCCAAACGCTGAGGTGGCAGAGCTGTGCGGGACATGTCCAACACAGAATGGGGCCGAATGGGGTGACCACAGCTAATCCACTGTCCCATTGGGGGGGTGGGGCAGGATAACAGGGGCCACTGGAGACGAGCCAGGGCCAACAAGTTCTTCCTTTTCTCACCGTGAATAGCAGATACAGCTGAGAGTATGGGTCTAAAGCCACGTGTGAAACCATGTGTACAAACTGTATATAGATAGTGTACAATTGTGCTCAAGTAGAGTCACTTTACAGGTCAAATTCAGTAAAACCCGACCTTGTTCTGCCACCCACTGAGTTTGTCACCAGAGACTGTGCACTGTGCAACCACTCACCTCTGCCCTTTTTTCTCATGCTTCAACCAGTTTGACAAGCCCATGTATACATAACTTTGTCCTGCTGCCTTCACCAATGTGAAATAGATTCTAGAAGTCTATGGTCCCATCAAGTTCATATTAAGTGTAGTTCAGGGAAAATCCTTTTCTTGTGGGCCAGAGATAAAACTCATTTTGGATTAATCTGAAATAATTCATGATTCATTCCTTGTGACTTTGCAAGATTCAATCTTTAAAGATTTTTTCTATAGTCAGCAGCACGGTGGCTTGTATTCTCGCCTCACAATAAGAAGGATGCAGATTGGACTGCCGGGCTTTTCTGTGTGGAGTTTACATGTTTCTCCCTGTGTCTGGGTGGGTTTCCTCCAGTCACTCTGGGTTCTCTCATCAACTCAAAACAGCCACAATAGATATAATCCTCTAGCTCAAGTCTCGTCCAAGCCTAGCTCAAGAGCCGGATACCTAGGCATGGCACTGCGGTGCCCACTGCTCCTGACAGGTTGCTCCAACGGTATTGAAGGATTTCCCTATCAAGTATACTTTAGCGTATAAAAGATCCTTGGCCTTGACTCCAGTGTAATATAATTTTAGCTACTTGCCGACATTTATGAAAATCTAGGCACAAATCAGCCACTATCAGAGTGATTTGTGACCACAGTAATTGTTAGAGTTTGGACATTTTGTGATCCCTGAGCCTTTTGGCTCATGTTAGTTCATAACATGAGCCAAAAAGAAAAAAAAAAATCTTGGCATTCTTCTTTTCAAGGAATTTTAAATCTCTTCATCCTCCGTTACTCAGTATGCTGCTGCCTCTGAGTCTGACTTTTTTACATTTTAAAATTAAACTGTCAACTGTTGTCTTCAGTACTCCAGTAATACTGCCTGTCTGACAGTACAATTCATCAATACCAATGTACAATGACATTTCATTAGTACTGTTTTTACCTGCTACTATTGTCAAATGCATCATCACCTCCACATGTGTAAATATGTTTAGTATATGTTGATACCACACACCTTCTTGCTACCTTAAAATGAATTTCTCCACTTTTAGATTGCATAACAGATTCTACCTTATTTGATTTTTTTATCTGGTTAACTGATGAGCTTAGTTTTGTTTGTCCCAGTTCAGATGGCTCCTGGATGTTAATGATAAATACAAAGAGGATGTCTTCCTCAACTTTGTAACTTCAGGGTAAATGACCTTAGGTGCAGTCTGTCTAGGGTCATGTGACACCCTCCCCACCTCACCCTCATCACACACACACACACCCACACACACACACACACACACACACACACACACACACACACCACTGTTGAATTTCCATGCTTACTGGGGACATTACATTAACTTACATTCATTTCATGGAGACTGATCTTAACCCTAAACAAAGTCATTACATCCCCAACCTTAACCTCAATCTTAACCCATTTTAACCCATATCTGAACTTAATTTATATTACTGATCTAAAAGAAAGGATTTGGGGACCTGGTTTTTGTTCCCATAGGTAGCCAGGTCCCCATGATGTGAATGTGTATACAGATTTTAGTCCCCACAATGTGATAACTACCCATCCACGTCCACCCAACGATACACAATGGGGCAGTGTGTTATGTAATGTCATGGCAGGAGTGACAACTGTGGTGGTGGTGGTGGGGTGTATCTGTATTCTGACACCTCTGTGTGACATTCTGCACTGGCCTACACTCCTACGGACTTAATTGAGTGGCTTTAAATCTTAAATGGGGATGGATAATAATAGAATGGAATGTTTTTGTATATATAATGTGTTTGGTAGAGAATTTAATAGTTTTAAATTGAGTGAATGACTTTCTGTGTATGTCCTTTTTGCACCAATTTAGACCTAATGAATCATTTGTTAATAGTGATTGAGATTCAGTCATTTCTAATCATCAATGATCATTTTGGATTTTTTTATTGAGATGTCAACAGCAAATCGTCTGTCAGTAAATGCATGGGGTTTGGGGCAGAATTCAGACTTTTGAGGTAGAAATTTAACCATTTTTGTATTGAATGACAATTATTAAGTCTCTACTAGGTCACAAAATTTACATTGAAAGCCATTTTTATTTATTTTTAATAAAACAAAATACAAATAAAAACAGGTTCCTTCACTACATACAACCACTACTACAACCACCAACAGAAATTAATACAAAAGATGGCTGGATCTTGATAGTTATGTTGACTCAGTTGTGAACCACCACAACTGAGTCAACATAACTATCAAGGAACAACAAACCCCAAAGAAACATGTTTTAATATCACCAGAGGAGGTGGCTTTATAACAGTATTTTTCCTCATCACTGTCACTAGTTTATCCCCGACAGCCTCTGTAATGAAAAGCAGAGGACAAATTGAGTTGAGGAACGGGTCAATGGGGAGTTGAGTGTAAATGACAGCAACCCCTATAAAGAACTGGAGGTGAAACCTATTGGAAGACTGACAATAGACAGACAATGAAAACATGGAGAAATGAAAACACTAGGGGTGGTGTTTGGCTCTGAGTCTATGCAGCTGTTACAGACAAAGACATACATAGAGTTGTCCAACGCACCTCCAATTATAGATTTAATATAGATTTTTCCAGACAACTCTTGTTCTAATCTACATGTAGGTGTATGGAAAACTCATTGTTTTGCCAATATACAACCTTCCATTTTAATTGTACTATACTGTTCACATGCTAACTGTTTCTTAAGTGGCTACATGGAACATAGCGAAGTTCTGTCATTTTAAATATCTAAACAATGAAAAACAAGCTAGTCCACAGCATAATTTATCTCTATACCTGTCCAGTATTTTTCCTTGGTTCTTATTGCATAGTCACACTATGCATGTGACCTGTGATCCAGTAGTTATACTCAAATTATGTGAAATTTGGATAACCACCCCCAGACAGTGTTTCTGGGTTACAGTTCAGAATCCCTGTGTTTTTCTTTATGTATGTGTAAACATATTGGTTCATACATTGAAAACAGTTTTAATCTATCTATCACAGTTTGGTTTAAGTGATGGGACGAATGTGTAAAACTCCTGCAGTTTCCATGAACCAGTGTACCAACTCAGCAGAATCCATTAGTAGCAGTGACTTTGCGTGTCTGTGTACATCCAAATAGACCAAGAGAGCTCTGCAGGCTTATCTTCTGACCCTACAGTCACACCACAGAGGAACAGGGAGCAGCCACTGGCATGTCCATTTACATGACTGTGAGAAAGATCACCAACCAGGACCTCAGGCAACCCTCTTTGCTCCAGGACCACTCCAACTGTCCTCAGAGCTGGGCTGGGTTCACCAGTGCCTAAACTGGTCTCACTGTGAGACTTAAGTCTTAGTCCAATGTAGTCATTTTCCAGAATAAATTCTGAAGTTGCGTTAACATTTTCATCATTGGTTTAACATATTTCATAATTTCATGAAATTTTAGGGTGCGTTGATGTTATTATTTGGCCCTAATTTGTGCCTATTTTAATCTTGATGTAGACTTGCTTTGTTTCTGTTTAGTTCCAGTTTTGATGTGGCAAATGCACAAGTGTGAACCCACCCTAAGTTACTATATTTAGTTGGTAGTTTTTTTTTTACTACGCAAGAGATGTTTCCAAGTGCATGTTAGTTACTTAGATCACAATTAAACTATAACAACTTTTTTCACGTGAAACAACATTGAACACACAATAGTAAAGAGAATGGCTGAAAGAAGGGCTTAAGTTCATCCTGTTGTTAATGAGTTGTTGTTTTCATTCAGCTCTTATAATTGCTTATAAGCGTCATAACTCGTGACCAACGAGTTGTTGTGTGTTAACTAAAGTGAAACCTGATCCTCGTCCCTTGGGGCTCACATAGTGTAATAACACAGTTATCTAATCACTTTCAGATGCTGTGACTCATCTTTCTCTGAAGTCTGCTGTGTTATCACTTTCAGCACTATAACCTGGATTCACATGACATCACAGCCTTCTGCAGGCCTGTATGGATTAATGGAGAGGGGGCAGAAAAAAATATTATTAGAGTGCAGATTTTTGCTGTGGTAAAATTAAATCATGGACCTAATCAGTTATTATTATTTATGGATTTCTCTGGTGGATATTTCTTTGTAAATACAAATACACTATAATACAATGGAATCCATAGAGAAATAGTGTTGAAGAAAAACATAGCAAAAGAAAAATTCAACTCTGTCAACTGGAACACTTCAAGATTCTGAAAACAGCCATTCAGGTCATGGGCTGTCTATACTACCTGTTTTTTCTAATTTAAAAAAACTTGTTTTGGATTATGGTAAAGTTTGCTGTACTGTCCTCATTGGGATAACTATCCTCTATATTTACTACAGCTGGTTAACAGGTCAGGAGCTGTGCGTGACTTAAGAAATGTCACTCAAATTTGTTTTTTTTATTATGATCAATAATCAATGAATTCTAAAAGACACAGAAAATGTGGTCCATGATGGCTTTTATGGAAATATAAGTGCTATAGCTAACAGATTTTATTGTAAAACTGGGTTGTTCAGCTTTAAATCCCCTATCTGGACTTCTGTAGCTCCATCTTGTACGTGTGCGCCCTACCAAAGCTCTCTTTTTCCTGGCACTGTCCCGTTCAGATGCAGGGGTGTGTTCCCATTTCCTTCCTTTCTCTAACAGGCTTCCTCCATGACTTCCAGGGCCGTGTGTATGTTGGCAAGAGGCTCCGTTCTGTACGCAAGAGCTCCAGTTTGTGTAGGTTTTGTGTGAGGGGTGTTTGGAAAAGGTTTTTTTTTAGTTTTAGCAGCTCTTCATCGAACATATCTGAGGTCAGCCGTAGATAAAGGGGGACAAGAAGCGACTTTCCCACGCGGTGATGTCAGTGTGAAAATCCAACCACGCTCCAGATATTTACTGTAGAGTTTTATCGCTCCATGTCGCTCTCTTTGTCAACAGACTGTTTTGACGTCAACTGTTTAACTCGAAAAAAGTGTTTGAAGGTGCACTATGTGACTTTTCTGGTGGGGGTTTGGCCACCTGCTTGTCTACATGGAGTTGTTATTGTTTGGCCTTGAATGTCCCACAGTACAGCATTAAACCTGTATATCTCCACAGAGGCAGCAGCTCACATGAATGCTCAGAAACTCCCGAATTCACTCACTGAGCTGCAGAGGCTGCACTAGCACTGATTAATGATTTGCTGCACGTGCTGGGGTTTAGATGGTGAGGTTTCAGATCAGAGCGAGGCCTTTTAGGTTTAAAGCAACTGGATTTAGATATTTAGACATCAGATTATAACAAAAACAACTTTACCATCATGGCCAGTGTTTTTGTAACTAAGAATAAATCAGCATTGCAATTCAATAAAATCAGTGTTTGATTTGAACTTGTCTACCTCCTATCTGGGGACACAAATAGGTCATGTTTATTAATTTTAAAATCTAAATCTTACATACTGTCCCTTTAACTGCTTGAAATCCTTGTGGCACATGTGTTTGACCCCCAGACTAACAGGTGGAGGGGTCATGGTTTTGGTTCAGACCACGCACACACTGGTAGCACAATGGTAAGTCTGTGTGGTTAGCACTTCTCTATCACTGATGACACACCAGTTTTGTTACAACACAGACTTGTTTTTCACTTTGTCTGCTGGTTGTTTTTTTGCCCCTGACAAATATGGTTAGCCACTTCAGCTGATAACAATGAATACCTATTGAACAATTTCATAATCTGGATAAAGAAGGAATTTGTGCTATTTATTGAATTTAAAGAATCAAGAAGTCTAATAATTGCGCATGAATCCATCAGGTATTTGTTGTTGTTTGCCAAACTACTAATCTGTTGTTACTTTTGTCTTTTGACACTTGAAGCGACTGTATCTTAAAGATGCACTGTGTAACTTTTCTGAAGTGGTCCACAGAATGGCATTAAACTTATCTATTTCCTACAGGTGTTTTTGTGGCTTAAGATCATATGCTTTTACTCTTCTGCACAGATCTGACCTGTAACTTGGTCTGGTTGCATTTCCTGCTGCTCCATGGAGATAGTTGATAGGTTTAATGCCATACAGACCCTCCAAAGTTACATAGTGCACCTTTAAATTTCCTGTAACTATATTTTTATTTTACAGCCTGTGTCCTCTGGCCTGTGTCCCATTTGAGGTCCAGAGATTGTTTGTGTAAGTGGTCACCATAGCAACACAATGGGACGTCCGATAGGAGCTGTCCTGCACCCCTGCTGCTCTCCTGAGAAGTACTGGAGTCGAATGCACTTAACATGCTTCCAACAGTGAGATAGTCGGACGATTTAAACCTTAAGTGTGGGACAGAGGTGACTGGGGTTTTAAATTTAAATAGTCTTGGCTAAATGGAAAAACAGAGAGCGTCCAGACATAAAACGGGAAGGACTGCAGCTAAAAGCAACCACTCGACATAAACAGAGTCATGTGCCAAGTTAAATGTATCTACAACACAATGACTTAAATAACAATTTCCATATAATCGCTGTCTCCTTTTTCATTGTAGCTTTTCCCCTTGGTGGCGCCATAGATAATCGTCTGCCTCTTGTTGCGCATTGATTTACAAATTGATTTGATATGTATTTTAGGCTCTCCAGTGTAACCCTTTCTGGAACAAAAAATGGTAATAATGAAATATTCATACTGTTATTCTGTTTAATGCAGGTCTATACTCAAACAGAGACACTTTTCCCCACCCACTCCTCCTATTGGTTAGTCTTTGTCATGCTCTGAGTGAGTGGCAGGTGGATTTATCCAATCACAGTGAAGAGTGAACTCTCAGAGGAAGCATACAGATGCTGTTACCTCTTATTCGGTAATCTGGTTAGATAAAGGTTGATAAGTAAAGACTGTATAAAGCTACTTAGCATTAATTGTGATTAATTTGAGAAAATCATGATAGACATTTTTGACATATCACACACAACACTATGTAGTGTAGAGGCCTAAACTACAGAGTTAGCTACTTTTTTCCATTGTCAATAGCCCCATTTAACAGACTTGAAACTAAAGAGGTTGTTTTGATGTAAATTTGTAAAAATATAGTGTTAGCTGTTATTGGTGTCATCTTTAACATTTCAGTTAAACTTTGTCCCTAAATTACTTGGTCTGTTCTTTCAAACAAAACAACTTGCACAACCCCACTTCACAGCACACGTTCTCTTCAAGCGGCCACAAAACACCAAACAATCCTCCACTGTAAGCCCTCTGTGCCGCACTGGAGGAAAAACACCATCCCTCCTTGGAAAAGAAATGCTTTTCAACCTTTCACAGAAAAACAGCATGCAAAACATATTTTCTTCTGACTAAAATTGTTTCCACACTGCATAGTCTTTCAGCTGGAGGAGTGTCGGCTTTTTAACCTCGCAGAGTGAAATGACATTATGAACAAAGAAAAGTAACATTGATTTTTAAGGCAAAGAAACCAGCACAAAGCGTTGAAATGCAATGAAAAAAGACAATAACATACTTTTAGAAGGTGTTTTTTTTTAAGGCTGTTTAGAAGGCTGCATTTTTCATGCCTTGGTTTTCATATTGACTTCTTTCTACTGAACATTTGAATTAGATTTTTATAGATGTAATTCATTATTTTTGAGTGGATCAATCTTGTCCAGGTCAAAACATTTTGTACAAATAGAATGATCCCATATAATGAGTTCAATAGTAGTGAGTGAATTTGTAAAGGAAATGAATATAGCTTCATAGAAATACCCTGCTAATATTGCTGGCTGATGTGTTTATACAATGCCATTAGTAAAACATATAGCAACAAATATATTCAGTAATGCACTGTATATGCAACAATCAAGTCCAATTTACAAAGAATATGTTTCAACTTTTAGGCTCGCAGTTTTTTCCATCTTGTTTTCCATGCATGCTTCTGCCTTTTAGTATGTGGAACAGCCGTGAAGTTTTTTTTTTTTTTTCTCTCCACGCTGACGAACAATGTTGCTGTAGTCTTTGCATCTGTTGCTTTGAGGGGGCCTGCTATTTATCAAGTCAAGTCTGTTGGGAGCTTAAAGAGTGAGAGGAGAGAGAGTCAGTATATAGGTTACCCCCACCTCCTCAAAACCCCCTCCCCCCTCCATCTCCTTTTCTTTATTCTGGAGACATGTTGTTTGTGCAAAGGCTATAAATCTAAGGACTGACTGTAAAAGGGAGGAGTCATCTTAGTTGGTCCCTGTAGTCCCATAATCATATACAGAGTGATTTTTGCCCAAACATCTGGTTCATAATATTGTTCTTTTCACCGCTTAATTGAAATTAATTCACTTTGCTTCTAGCTTTTCAAGAATCCAACTTCTCAGAAAGATCACATAAGAAGACGAAACTATAGGAACCTACGCCAAACTGCTTGAAGCAATTGTAGCGAGCTTGCTCAGTAATTGTTTTTGTGTATTCAGGACTTGCATAGCATGGAAAAGTTATCTTTGGTATTTAGTGGAGTCAACATACTTACACTATCTGCGAAGATTGATCTTAAGTTAGTCATGCACTGTTTACATTGAACGATAGCGTCACATTCATGCTGCTTCTATAAAAAGAGCCACTGGAAGTTGTTTTGTAGTTGGAAAGTAGTTTTACTGCCTATAGTCTCTTAGTTTTACAAAAAGTTGAAGGGGGCAACAGTCCTTATTTTGTTGATCTAGTAGTGTTTATATTATCTAACTGGTTATTTTTCAACTTATACCATGTACCCCACCAAAGGCCCATAGTAGTTGCCCGGGTTAGGCCTCAGGAGTAGGAAATATTTGCTTGCATCATAAATAGTTATCCTGTTTCTTGTAAAACTACTGTTAAAGTTGAAATATAAATATGAAGCTGTGTTTGTGTGTGCCAGGACAGAAGACGGCTTTGTAAACTGAAGGCTGATAGTGGGTTGGCTGGAATGTCAGTTACCTTTGCCAAAGAGATTATTTTATCTGAGGTTGGTTTGTTGTCGCAAGTTGTATTTTTGTATTTTATACAGAGACATACAAAATACAAATATATGTACTATTCTAAGAAGATAGATAGTTAGAACAGATTTGAAATGAGAAAGTTAATAAAGCATTGTGTGTGTGTGCGTGTGTGTGTGTGTGTGTGTGTGTGTGTGTGTATATATATATATATTATATATATATATAAAAACTAATGGTGTTAAATTTTGTTTTTTTGTGTTACATGTTGTGTTGCATTTAAGTTTAAGAATCTTTGTGCTTTGTTGCTGGCAATCTGACTTGACCATTGAACATTCCTCTTCCATTACATCACTACAACTTTTCAGGCAAAAACATATTGACAAAACAGACAAACAAACCTTAAAAGGCAAAAGAAAAGCTAAACGTAACCAATACGCATTACATCAGATTATACCTAATCCATGCACAGTCTACCACACACCGACCATAGTGACCCACTTAACTGAAAACCAATCACCTGCTGGCTGCATTTCACTTTCCTTTGACCCTTCTATCGCCCGTCCCGGTTCGTCTTGTCTTTTGCAAACATGTTTTCCAGGAGGAGGTGTAGATCACAGAGGGCTCATTCATTCTAGGGTTGTTTTCTGTGCTGTACATCTCTTTACATAAGTGCACAAATAGCTCACATGCCTATCCCGCATCTGCCGTCCTGCCCTGGCCAATGGCTCCTTTATTTTTGTAAGATGACTCCTGCTGAGGGTTAGTCACCGCAAAACACACGCCTGGTGCAGAAAATAGCCCAGGTGTAAAATACAAGCTTGTTCTGCTTTTAATAAATGAGATTATAGCTTTGTAAAAAAAAAAGCGCAAAAAAGTGTGTATTTTTAGTGGGCTCAATAATAACTGCCTTAATTAGTATATTTTGGGGTTCATGGTGAAATAGAAGAAAACATTATAGCTATAATAAACTATTATAGTATTTGAAGGATGTTTCTATTAAATGATATACTTGAGCAAAACAAATTTCTAACTAGTAATATAAGATGTATAACTAAGTACTATGTATATATGGAAATCTAAATCCTCAAACGATGTGTCAGTACAAAAAGCCAGCTGGGGATGCTAGTACGGTTTCTCCTGGTACATTGAAAACTTAGTTTGAAACAAAAAAACAAAAAAGACTGACTCTAAGAGGGAGAAGTCGTCTCAGTTAGTTCCTATAGTCCCATAATCAAATATAGAGTGATTTTGATCAAGCATTTGTTTCATAACATTGTTCTTTTTACTGCTCCATTGAAATAAAGCACTTAGCCACTAGCTTTTCAAGAACTCAACTTCTGAGAAAGAGAAAAAAAACAAAGAAATGGAAGTGAATGGCATTAATGTTTCCAGCTTTATACAGTTAATATAAGGTTTTCTGTATAAACTTCAGTGGGAAAAAAACATGGCTGATACTTAAATAGTTGGCAGGAACTGGTCCGGAGGATATGAAACCGACTTTGTTTTTCTTTCTAAAATGACCTTTCCCCCACTGATGCACTGTGGTTTACCTGTTTGCCTGTCCTTTTTCTAACCAACAGCTAGTCTAAGTCCACATTTTTACTGTCCATGTGGGCCCAGTAAACTTTATGTTTGTAGCTCAATTTGCAAATAATCAATGTCCTGCCCATTTCCTTGAGAGTTATAGCTGAGTCATTCCTTTGTGCTCAGTGAAAGGTGTCTGCTCAGAGGTGGACGGACATAGCCCCCCCCCTTAGCCCCTCCCTCCTCCTGTCCTGTCCAGACTATAATGTCAGGGAAGGGAAGAGGAACATCTGCTGTCCCAGTTGCCCAGTGACTCCACAACAGGCTCCCCTTATGGCACAAGCCCACTGTTCATTGTCTGCTCTATGCACACAGTGCAAAGAGAGTGTACACTAGTCCTTTTCATGTTTGAGTGTTGGCGTTGCTGCTTTTTATGTGGTTTTGTGCTTGTCTAATGTATAGATCCAAGGTTTTAAAAGGAACAATACGAGTTAAAATATGTTTTACTGCAGGATGGTTATAGGTTGTAGTACAAATGCAGGGCAACAGATCTGTGTCAACATTGTGAGCTCTCTGTTCATTTGGTTCTCTTTTCATATTGTGAATGCATCACGATATTAGCAAATACAATATTTATAGCTTTATAGCATAGGAATAACTACAAGTGAAATGTATTGTGGACTTTCATTTGGCAGTTTTTTCTGCTTTCAAATAAAAACATAGGTTCCAAATTCTAATTTGATTAAATGTATTCTCATTTTAACCTTGCTAGATAAATGAATTAATCAAACTCAGGCCTACAACAACTGCCAATCATTATAATGTCCATTGTATATACTGCATTACCCCGAACCCTGGTACTCTTATTCTGGCGTATTTAAGTCATCAGGTTTATTTCACAAGCCTGTTCTCGGGACTGCCCTCTCTTGTCTTGCACTGACTGTTTTTGTGTGTTTGCTTCAAGGAGAGCCAAAGTATTGTGCGGTGTTTTCCGGTGGGAGATGTGTTCTGAACAGCAGGATGGCCCTCGCAGGGATTTGAGCTGAGTTGGCTAAAAGGAGCCCAGGTTTATTTATCGGACCAAAGCCAAGGCCGCTCTAGAGGGATAGGAGAATAGGCTTCCTCTTCAGACATGTGCACACAGTCACACAAGAGCAGGGTATTATATTCAGTATTGTTAGAAATCAGAAAGGGTTATAATGAATTAGGTCAGTTGGTTTAAAGGTAGCTGGCTGTATAATGCTATTGAATAAAGAAGACACTGACTTGTGGCCCTTTTGGGGTTAGCTTAGAATTGTGTATGAAAGAAAATTCTTCAATTTACGTTATACTGGATATGTTTACCCTTTGGGAAGAAAGCTAACTTTGGTAAAACATTAGTTCCGTTTCATTTTTTTTCCTCCATCAAAATGCGATGGTAGTAGTTTAGTAGTAGTTTGTAGCATGCATACCAAGTAGATAACTAGATATTTCTTAGTATTTATAAAGTACTTATTCCTTTTTTATTATGCATGACTGTATTTAACGACTATTTAGCCATTAATACTTATATTCACAGTTTTTAGCACCTTATGAATGTTAACTACACCTAATACCTGAATACCTTTAAAAAAACACAACATAGTTTTATTCAATAACAAATCAGATATCTGCTTCTCTTGCATTTCCTCTGCCCCAACCTGTACAAGTGAAGTTTAGAGCCAGTCAAATCAGCATCAAATACATATCATTTACTGTAATAACATTATATAGGAGCGAAGGTGGTAGCGTGTTTGGCATGATTGGCATGCAACACTGGAGGATTTTCCATAGTGATAAATAGCACAAAACCTCATAAGCAACTACCTAATGTACCGTATCACTTTACACAGTGGTCAGTGAATCTACCGTGAACTCGTTAACTGTGTGCAAACACCAATATCTGAATCTTGCTTATTTATTTACTTCATTTAACTGCACATTATGTTAATGCAGTAGTCTAATATGCTAAATGAATATGTCAATGTTCTGTACCAACTATGTTCATTTACATAGCAGCAGCACTTATCCTGTCAACTGCACCATCACAGTAACACGCCACAAGCTGTACATCTCTAAGTCTGAACGTCATACAGACACTTCAGGTTTTGTCAATTGTGTTTTGTTCATAGCACATGCCACACATTTTTTTTATGACTGAAGAAATATACAGGGAAACTGAAGCCAAATACACAAATCATGAAGGTACACTATGTAACTTTCCATGAATATGCTATTGCTTTGTCTGTAATGTTCCGCAGTGTGGCATTCAACTTATCTGTCTTGCATTTGGTCAATTAATTGGGTCTTTTTGCTTGAGAAACACTTGTAACTTGGCCTTGAGGCGTCAACTGGTTGTCTCTAAGTTTCATGCCATACTGTGGAACATTCCATGCAAAGCAATAACAGCCCCACGGAGAAAAGCAGAAGGCGGACCCTCTTGAAAAGTTACACAGTGCACCTTTAAGTAGCTATTTGATTTTCCATCTCATTTCGGTGGCGCAAACTAGAAACTATACGTACTGTAGACCATGTGTTTGCTTGCTTGCTAATGTTCAATCTGTCTCTTATTGGACAATGACTGTAGCTCTCAGGTGTGTGCATTTGGTGTTGTAGGCAGCAGCTATTATCCCATTTATACAGTAACAGAAGGTTTGAACACTGCTGTGGCTGCTATAATCCTATAATGGGCTGACACTGCACTCAAACTCCACATAAGACTGTCCCCTGGGCCCAAAGTGGCACAGGGGTCTGTCTCTGATGATGTCCCGGGATACGCCGTGTGTCCCATTTGTGCAGCTCAGGTGAGTGGGCACAGATAGGTAATCTAGTGTACAAAGTCATCGATTTAGGCGCTGTACAGGAAGTGCCTGGTTATTGATTATCTGGGACAGTGATGTCACTCCAGACGGTGAGGGCTGTTTACTTATCCATGATAAGGTGCTGCTCAAATAAGGTGCACTGGCTCCGCGCT
>KN468865.1:0-26574 GCA_000787095.1 Periophthalmodon schlosseri | reverse complement strand
GGCATCAGGAGAGACACCCAGAGGAGGGGGGGTGGGGGTGGGGGTAGGGGTCCAATACACACAATGAACGTGCTGAATAATGGGCTATCACTAGAGCACTCCTGGGTACTTGCCATTGGCTGAATACCTGACCGGCGAGCTCTTGATTAAAGTGAAGAAAATTTGATCAAGTCACACCCATTATGTCCCCAGTCATTTTACAGTTTGTTTCTGGTAGTTAATTAATCAAATACTTGTTTCCTAAGTCATTCATTTATATTATTACCTGTGATGACTTTTGTAAACTGCACAAATAAGTCTGCTTGTTTTGGGATGTTATTTTGAAATCAAATGAAACACCCACTGTTTTGTAGGTATTTTATGGCCAACATAAACTAATGGGGTTTCTGACTAGACTGACCCAGCGCTATTTATGACTTAACCACTTGTTATTATAGATCCAGATACATCACACAAATAGCAAACTATACTGCCAACGTGCTTTGCAGAGCATTATTTTCTTGCTGACATAATGGCAAATATGTCGCCTATAGACTCACCTGTGTGATAAACCAGTTATACCCCCTTGTGAATGTGTTATTGCAAAACTGGCATAAACAAAGCAAGCACTAATGTCTCTCTTATCTTCTCTTCCTTTGCTTTTTTTTTAGAGGAGTAACCTGATTGGTGGACATATTTAATATTATGTGCAGTCTGATAGGCTGCACTGCAAGTCACTAACTGAAAGAAGGCTGTTTTTGTTGCACAGTCCTGCAATTGTCTGTGTTGTGTTGCTTTCAAATGCTGATCTTCAGACCTTTGCTCTTTAGACTGCTCTATTTTGGCCACAGCTAAGTGTTGCATTAAGAGTTGTATTTATTGTGAATGTGCAGGGAATATGGGGAGTTTTTATGGTTTATCAAATGTGTCAGTATTAAGAAGGTTATGTATTGCAGGCAGCTCCAAGAGACAGATAAACTGTCCGTTGTGATCTTGACTGTCAGTATATGAACCTATCAAAATGATTGATTTAGGCCTTGATTAAAGTGATTAGGAAGACAATCACGCGCAATCACATTGATGGATTATGGTGCGTACACGGTGCATTGCATGACAGTAAATTCAATCATGATCAATGGCAGTGCAGAACAAAAGAAGGGGAGAGAGAAGTGATGATGTTTTCTTAGGGGGGATTGGTCTTTCTGCTCACGTTTAGGACCCCCCTCTCTCTCACGGGTCGCTCCGCCCACACGTGCCACTGTCACACGCCATTGGCTGCTGGGAGGCTGTTTTCGTTTTCTGATTGGCTAAGGTCTTACGTCAATCAAACGAGCCCCGTCTTATACTCAATGTATGCCTAGTAGGACGGTATTCTGCTGTGGGGCTGCAACAGCTGACTGCTGAGCACTTTACCCAGTGCCTCTAGGAACAAAGAGAGGAGCAAAGAGCCATCCAAACTCGATTTTATTTTTATGGGACTGAAAAGCTTTAGTCACGGCGAAAACACGATATGAGGCACGCAGTGGCACCAACAGAATCCGTGGGGAATAATTCATTCGCAGTGACAAACCTCCTAAAGATATGTTCCCATTGTGAACGGCTTAGCAAGAAGGTAAGCGACAAAACACTGCCATAGCGTTTAAATGCCTTTGCCCATGTGCAGAGTTGTTTTTTCTGTGTATGTTTTTGTGTGTCGTTGAAAAGGATGCATTTTGGTGCTTTTATTGTTGTCTGCTTCTTTTGGGAAACAAAGTGTAAGGCTGTCTTTGTCCAGAGCTTGTTTACCACAGACTGTGTTTGACGCCGTTATCCGCTCATATGTTTCATGTCAGTTTGAGAGAAGTACATTTTTATGTTAGACTTATGTTGCCCAGTGTCATGACAAAGGCGTGTATGCAGAAAAACGCAGATTTTGGTTTTTGGTCATTCATTCAGCCCCTGCTCTGCTCATTGTTAGCCCTCTGCAGAGCCACTGTCAGTGGGACATGTCGAGGCAAGCTGCGGAAACTTACAGCGGCTCAAGTCAAAGCAGTGTCCAGGCTTTGGCTTTAATATTGCATTACAGCTTTTGTGCTTGTGACGAATAAACACAAAAAACACAGAATACAACATCCAGTATGCATTAATTGCTGCTCTATTATCAGTGGAATTGTTGGGCAAAATTGAGGATTTGAAATGATTAACCTACCCCCACTTGTCATTGAAAAAAAAAAAAAAAAGAACAATTTTGAATCAAACTTCGGGCTGTGCGCAGGGCAGCCGCTGCAGAGGACCATTGTGTGGTGTTTAAAGGGCGTCTCTGTGTTTGTTTCAGGACTTGGGAGTAAGGATCCCAAGACCCCTTGGCAACGGACCAAGCAGATTTATCCCAGAAAAAGAGGTATGACACATTGCATATTATTATTAATAATCTTATTTGTTTGTCAGTCACTATAAAACTCAATTCTTACTTTCTATTGTTAGATTCTTCAGGTCAGTAAAGTGGACGGCCGAACACAGTCGATATTTGAGGATGCTTTTGCAGCCCTCGGACGCCTTGACAATATCTCCCTGGTCATGAGCTTCCACCCTCAGTATCTGGAGAGCTTTCTGCGCACACAGCACTACCTGCTGCAGATGGACGGGCCCCTGCCTTTGCACTATAGACACTACATCGGCATCATGGTACTAAGGAGACAATACTTTACATTTTATTAATTTTATTCAAGGCCTGTGGGGAATAACTCGTGTATTTTTCAGGCGGCAGCTAGACATCAGTGCTCCTACCTGGTCAATCTGCACGTCAACGACTTCCTACAGGTGGGGGGCGATCCCAAATGGCTCAATGGACTAGATGAAGCCCCACAGAAGCTGCAGCAGCTCGGAGAACTCAACAAAATCCTCGCCCACCGACCCTGGCTTCTCACCAAGGAGCACATTGAGGTACGAGACACATGCGAGGCACGATAGACTTATGTAACTGTGAGATCAGGGTGGAGACTGATGTAAAGCAACAAAGGAGCACATTATTTAAAGTGACGATGGAAGGAAGAACAAAGCATATACTAAAAACACTGTACTTCTCTTTTTTTCTTAGCACCTTCTGAAGGCAGAGGCACACAGCTGGTCCCTGGCAGAGCTCATTCATGCAGTGGTCCTCCTCACACACTACCACTCCCTTGCCTCATTCACGTTTGGCTGCGGCATCACCCCCGAGATCCACTGTGACGGTGGACACACCTTCAGACCGCCTTCCCTAAGCCAGTATTGCGTCTGTGACATCGCCAACGGCAACGGGCATGCAATTCATCATGACGATCTGGGCAACCAGGTCAGTTACTTTTCAGTGACATTTATAAAGTAACCCCTTGCAACAGTATTATGATATGCCCTTGTAACAATTATAACATTTCTAACTTTTTTTGTGTTGGTGAAGGATCTGAACGGGGAGGTGGAGGTGCTGATGGAGCGGATGAAGCAGTTGCAGGAGTGCGATGAGGAGGCCACTCAGGAGGAAATGGCGACGCGTTTTGAGCGCGAGAAGTCCGAGAGCATGTTAGTGGTTACTGCAGAGGATGAAGAGTGTGTCCCATCCAGGGATATCTCACGGCACTTTGAAGACCCCAGCTACGGCTACAAGGATTTCTCCAGGAGAGGGGAGCAGGTGCCCACATTTAGAGTCCAGGTATGTAGCCCCTTACATATTTAGACATATGTGTAATCAGTAGGTAGTATTGCTAACTGTCTTTGTATGCTTTAGGACTACAGCTGGGAGGACCATGGTTACTCTCTTGTGAACCGGCTCTATCCGGATGTGGGCCAGATGCTGGATGAGAAGTTTCAAATCGCCTACAACCTGACGTACAACACCATGGCCACACATAAAGACGTGGACACTAGCATGCTGCGCCGCGCCATCTGGAACTACATCCACTGCATGTTTGGCATCAGGTCAGAGCAGCGTCACAGAATTAATGTATTGTGTTCATTATGCACTGTTTCTTACACTGTCTTTTCTTTTATAGATATGATGACTACGATTATGGGGAGATAAACCAACTTCTGGACCGTAGCTTTAAGATCTACATTAAGACCATGGTGTGTAGTCCGGAGAAGACCACCAAACGAATGTATGAAAGTTTTTGGAGGCAGTTCCAGCACTCCGAGAAGGTTAGCTACTCTGCTTTTCAGATTAATTTATATTTTTTATAACAAGACAATAAGGTATTAACATGTTTTTTTCCTGTGTGTCCTGCAGGTCCATGTTA
The DNA here is from genome assembly GCA_000787095.1 of Periophthalmodon schlosseri. NCBI lineage: Eukaryota > Metazoa > Chordata > Actinopteri > Gobiiformes > Gobiidae > Periophthalmodon > Periophthalmodon schlosseri. The sequence goes on along the minus strand of KN468865.1, from coordinate 22,348 downwards.
ATCTGCTTCTTATGGAAGCGCGAATGCAAGCTGAACTGTTATACGCTCTGAGAGCGATCACCCGCTACATGACATGAAGTGCTTTTGGCGTTTTTATCAATGTCTTTTTTACTGTCATTGTTGTTATTCGTTTTGGGAAATCATATTCTGGCTGAGACCAGCAAAAGGAGATGTGAGAAGCCCTAAGTTGTGACGATGCTTGTTTTGGTGTTGGATCGTTGAAAAGAAGAACAAAGAAGATTCATCTCAAAGAGGACTCACAGACCTAGTTTGTGTGGTCTGCAGTGCCAAACCTGACCAGCAGAGAGCAGCCTGGAGCAGGCTCCTCCTCTGGGGAGAATGTGCCAGGCGCTGACACCAGACGCATCCAGAAAGACATTTCAGTATTTCAACATGCAACACACTGGTTGCCAACACGTTCTGTTTCGGACAGAGATATGGCCCACAGAAAATCTATGTAAACTGTGCAGCCACAACCAGCCTGCACTTTGATTTTGTGTCACTGTTTGTTGTTTAGTTTCTTTAATTTCATTTTGTATTGAGAGATGAGGATGTTGCGGATATAGTTGCTGTTAGCAGTAACTTAGACAGGAGCATTACTGTGGACGGTGGTAATCGTGTGCCTGAACTCTCCAGCACTGTGTGCATATGTGCTGGTGCTGCTGCTCCTATCTTGTATTCACCAGGGTCATATTGACCTCAAAAAGCCCGCTCCCAAACCCCCTTCTGCCCCCTAAACCCCTATCCATTTGGAGATAATGCATTACCCCATTCCTTCTCAACCCTAATCTAAATCTCAAATGTTGATGTAAGCTAATCTGAGGAGTAACTCAAAGAACACTGTTGAGCCCCGAGTTTGTGTGAATGTGACTAACGTGTGTGGATGGATGTGTGCATTTCACTCATGTGAGAAAAGTACGTCTTCAAGTTTCACGTGTCAAAAAAGCGAGGCACTTTGAAGGAGAACTTCTTGCTTCTGCTGTAGCTCTGTAATTGTGATATAACTATATCATTTGTTAATGATGTTTGTATTTCTGGTATTGAGAAAAGCCTAATCAAAAGAAAGATCACCAGGTTTTGTCAGAGGGATTTGCTCCCGGTATCTGAGGTGTGGGAGTCACACCTATCTGTCTTCCGCTTATCCCCACAGCCTGGTCCCCTGATACTTTCAAAGCTTCAGATTGTGAATTTACCAGTAAATGAATACCTCTCATGTTTTCTTTCAAAACATATAAGAAGTGCTCTTGGTGAGCAGAGACTTTTGGGTGGTGGGTTCCCGTGATCGGGGGCACCCCGCTCCACACAGGGCCACAGGTTGTAGCTGTGCTTATTTCCCTTCAAGGGAAGTCTAACCCATGCAAAAGCAGCTTTTTTATTTGATTCAGAGGCATGTTCCTCTGCTGTATGTTTTGTTTACTAAACCAGTACTGCATTCTTCTGAGGTGGACTGAGACAGATGAATGAGTGAAGCAGATGGTCTAAGGAATGGTACATTGGACATGCTTTGACAGAAAGTGGATAGTTTTTTTGGTGTCAGTTACTGACATTTTTTTTATATAAAAACTTTAAAAAAACAGAAAACTTAAAAAGAAAAATAAATCATGATATTGAATTGTTGTGTATCCTTTGTAGTTTTCTCTATTGCTTCAGTCAGAGATTGTATTAGTGCAAAGGTAGATACAGTTGAGGATATAGCAGCCCTAATGGCTCTGTTGAGCTGCACACATTGGGACCTGTGTCATGAGCATTATATCCACACGCTCTTATGCAAACGGTGACTCACAAACATCACCTCATCTCCAAAGTACACTGAGCTCTGAGACAATAAAGACTCAATCCGCTGTGCGCTGGACTCAGGGCAACACTTCAGTTTGGTGCAGAACTTTTATGTGAATTTACTGAATAAGCTCAAAGCCATGACGCAGCAGCTCGTGGTTCAACTACAGGGGATAGCTGTTTCACTTTGGGGAAGTTGGAGACTGTCTGAATTTCAGGGTATTTTTCATCACAATGAATACACAATCACCAGCAGCAATCCCAGTGCTATCACCACTGACCAAACTGCCTTTACATTACAGTGGCTTTTCCAGATAAAACCCAAACATTTATTAAGCAACAGTATCAGTCAGTCAACCCTCTTTCATATCAACCCGGTGAAAACTAGAGAACAATGTTGTTTTAGGCCTGGCTTAAAGTTGTTTAGACATTTTCTAAAAACCTTGATGTTTTGTGGTTGTTATAAGATGTGAAAACAGAGGGAGGTTTTTACATTAAGTGCTGTTTCTGATTTGTTTCAGTGTAATAACAATGTGATTTTTGAAATGCTGTACTTTAGGCTACTTGGTGTACCTTGTAAACGCACTGCCTGGCCCCATATCTGTGTAACAATAAAGGCTTGGAGAAGCATATTGGTTTTTGGACTTTATTCTGCACAACATTCCATAACATGGTGCTAAAAGCCTTTTATGGATCTAACTGGCTGACATGCAAATCAGGTTATAATAAGATTTTGATGTGCTTGTAACCGCAGTCAATGATGTTAGTTTCTATCTTGGTGTAAAATTCAGAAGGAAACTTACATTATAGTATTTCTTTTATTGTTCAAACTGGTTTTAAATAATGTTTAAATAATTTCCAGAAATTCAAAACGAAAAATAAAAATAAAAATATAAATGTTGTTACAGCGATACAAAAAACAAGTTTGCCTAATTATGACAACAACATGGCAGACACTTTCACTAGTAAGTCTTATGTTCAGTTCAACTATTCACTGTCCAGGGTTGTAGACTTTGTATCAGTTTTTGAGCCACAGGGAAGAACTCCAACTCCCAGCATGCTTTGTGGTAGTCCTTTAAATCTTCATTTTGAATCCATTTCAGGGCCTCATCTTTGTCTGAAAAATGAACAGAAGGAGAAAGGGAAGGGCATGAGTCAACATCATGTGAGGCTATCTCCCATATCATCTATGACAGGTCGTTGTTATGGGACATCCCGCCTTTTTCCCCGAGGATGACTTCTGTGAAAAGAAGACTATCATGTCCCTTTGGTATGTTATGTAAGTGTAATAACATAGTGCACCAACCTAGGTATGCAGTCAGGATGTCCAGGAGGGTCTCTGTCTGCTCTTGATCCAGGAAAGATTCGGGACAGCCCCCTGCCAAGTTCCATATGGCCTGGCAGAGCTGTCCCGCGAGCTGCCAGTCGCCCTGTCCCAAGTCCTGGAGGCAGTCCATTAGCCTGTAGTCCACACACAAACAAACACATAAAAGAGACATCACATGACCCAGAGAGGTATCACATGAGGAGCAGGTCTGTGGGCATTAGCTCTACATCAGTGGGCTTTCAGCTCACACAAGGCACGGGCATTTAACTGTCTGACATTAAGACGATTGGGTTATGCAACTACATCAGTCTCTCTTTATTAACCCTTTCTTTGACAGAATAGATTTGACATGGTTAGCTTTTACAGAAGAATTGTATAAGAACAGCAACTGATAGTTATCAAATATTAAATTTATCCATCTCCAAGACGACCCCGATCACAGTAGGAATGCATGTTTTTGAGCTATGAAAATATGTGAATACATAAAAGATAGATATGTATGTATATATGTAGCACAACTCCCCACCAGAAAAGTTACATAGTGCACCTTTAACTAGTTTTAAACAGAAAGAAAGTTCTGTTGGCCTGCCATTTTACTGTTCTTTAGTAGGCTATATGAGGGGATCAGGTGAGTACAAGTATTGATATCACTTTAAATCTATATTAGGAGCAGTGAAATGCTTTTTAAGTGACCTAGCAAATATACTAGATTCATTCAAGTGAAGTCAACAATGTTTACAAAGGTTTTTTTTTTTTAGAAACCTTATACAACCCTATATTTCCCAACATGAACCACCACAGTGTAAGGGTATTATTCATGTCATATAGGTAATCTTACATCAGCATTTCCCTGTTGTATTATTGGCTTCTCATGTTATAAATGAGATACTTTGTCCTCATTGTGTCCTTACTTGGCTGTGATCCCCTCCAGAGCCAGACTTGCCCTGTTTGGGACGTCCGAGGCCAAGTTAGTGAGCACCCCACAGGCAGAGAAACACACGTCTGGGCTTTTGGAGTCCAGCAGAGCGACAATAAATGGGTGTGCTAAAAAATAAAGCCACAGAAAGATGAGTGATGAAGGAGCCGAGAGGGCCAAAGATTAGACGCACCGCTCTCTCCTGAGTCAGCAGCCTTGTTTATCCTGACGGGAGCTGGCCTTGCAGATAACAGACACAACATAAAGGAGTACAGCGCTACACATTCAGTCTCTCTCTCACTCAGTGGGTTAGAGTCATATGGGCAAATGACACAGCATTTTTGTAAGGATTTCAAATTCAAAAGCTCATGTGTTTTAGAGTCTTTATCCACTTTTCTGTTTTGCAGTAAATTGTATACAAAAATTTGACTTCAATATTTACACTGGCTTGTCATTTCTTGTGCCTGAATTAAAAAAATATATTATAAAAGATATATGCTCTTATTAGTTATTCTTATGTTTTTATTATTATATTCTTATAAGTTATTTGAAGTCTTGAAATATGAGTTAGAGGTTATGAGATTTTTTAAAATTTGAATTGTATGTACCTTTATAAACTCCTGATAATACACAGAATACAGAATACACACCTTTACTTTGCATTAGGTAGTCTCGCACTTCACTGGACTGTGTCAAATTCCCAAACACACGCATGGCTTCTAGTACTGCAACCATACTGGGGCTGAGTAACAACTTCATTATCACTGAAAACACACATATACAGTTAAAGGTGTGAGTTTTGCTTGTGAAGGCTAAACAGGCTGTGTCAGTCACTCTTACACTTGGCAATGGTGAGGTGACAGTTTCTGAGCGCTGAGTTTGGCTGTTGGTAGTATGACAGGTTGTTGACTGTAGCAGCAGTGTTCACCATCAGTTCCTCACTCTCCTGGACACACCTCAGCTCTGAAGAAACAGAATAAGATATGCATTGTGGAGCTGAATGATAACCCAGATGCCCTTCCAAAGTAGCTCTCATTCATCCACAGAAAATTGTTTTTATACAACAACTACTGTACTTTTTATTCTCGCCTTCCCTTCAACTTTTTCTTTCTGAGGTCACAATAGCAAATGCTCACTTTTTGTGTAGTAAATCAAATTTTTATTTACACCAGATGCCCTTCCTTGCACAACACCTTTTATTTGGACCTGCACAAAGTGTACTGCCTGTTATGCCCTTGTGGATGGATAGCTGTACTGCACATTTACCTGCAGTATATCCTCATGTGGTGATGGTGTTACAGAGCTTTTTAAACAGTGTGCATGGACAGCAATGTAAAGTATGTGACACAGTTGGCTTGCTCATAAAGCTCATGTAAAGGTCAATGTGACCTGGACCAGGCCTGGCACCAGACTCAGCTCTGATCCTCAAATAGCAGTAGATCAGGAGTGTGATTATGATACATCTGAAGTTTTGTGGTCACAAAGTCAGTAATGTGGATTTCATTTCTGGTTGTGACTGGTAATATCTCTCTGTGCGTCACACTGAAAGTTGTATAATATGAAGCTGTAAATATGTGCATAGTAAACTGATCAGCAGTGTCTGCCATGTTTATGTCTGCCCCCCCTTGTACTATTTTGTAGCATGGTCACCCATAACCACTAAACTTACATGCCTACTTTCAAGGTCAATTATTTCAGTAGTTCAGTACCTCTTGGAAGTCAAAGTTACAACTGAACTCTCTCGGTGTACACAGTATGGAATGTACAGTAGTTTTTTAAATGCATGGTTTTATTATGAGCATTATGCCTTTCTTAAATAGATTCTTTGTCAGTGAAATGTACTATAGTTTCATCGACTCATTGAAGCAGAATTTCATTACACACAATGCTCTCTCAATATTTAATTTCACTTGCTCAGTTATATTTCCTTAGTGCACCAAAACCTAAAAGTGAAGACTGAAACTGCAACTTTCTCATCACCAGTTTCAGTTCAAAATGTCCTGAAACAAAACCGCGTGGAAGAGTTTCTCACATCCTGCAGCTGCTGCGTCTCACAAGTGGGTAAACTGTAGGAGGACGTGTCACCTGATGAACAACAAGTACAGACAGAATACAAACGAAAGAGAAGACACATGGGTACTCCCTGATCAAAGTCAGGTTTGTTCCCTGCAGCACGGATGTGGTTCACTGTTGATGTTCAACTTACTGTACCAAAGAACAACAGGTACAGTGCATTTACTGGAGGTGAGAACTTCAAATTTAGAAGAATAGTATGACTGGTAGAAACTAACCCTAACAAAACTACAGAGCAATGGGATAGGTGTTGTGAGAACATACTTAATGGTCACATCAACATAAAAACACAGCAAAAACCTGCTGTTGTAACTGGAGAGTCTATATTTCAGGCCACACCACAGCATTCTAATGCTGATAAGTAAGTGTGTATGATGTATTTTCAAGAATATTAAAGGTGCACTGTGTAACTTTCCTGATGGAGGTCAGCCACCTGTTAGTCTCCATGGAGATAAGCAGATGACGCCATCGGACCAAGTAATAGGTCAAATTTGTGGAAAAGCGAGCCTGTTGGCAGAAATAATGCATATTTTTCCAGGTATTTCTTACTTATTTAAACATTTAAACTTATTTTAATAAATGCAGGATAGATAAATTTATCATGCCATGGAACATTACCGGAAAAGCAATAACATCTCCAAGGAAAAAAGTCGGCAAAGGGACCCTCCACCAGAAAAGTTGCACAACGCACCTTTAACTTGATAAAAATTAAAACTCACCAAAGAAAATTATCCACCGCTTAATGTGAAGTAATTTTCCACTTGTCATTTGTACATGAGCTGCCTCTCCAGATGCAACCCCTCTATGGTATTTTGTGCTAGACTTGATACAGATAGAAGTATAATCTAGTGGCTTTGTATTCCTTTCTGTTAGCTTACCTAGAGTTTCAATTAACAGTTGAATGAATGGTGCGTTGTTGGCCAGTGTGGGACCTACACTGCGGTGGATACACATATTGGCCAGCACCCGCACTAACTTTACTAGCACATCGTCAGACTCGTGAGGATTCCCAGGTTGGTGGGTCCCAGTTTGTTGTTGTGGGTGTACTTTGTCTTTGTCTCTTCGCTGATATCTGTTGTAGATCTGGAGAAGGGTGTCCACACTGCCCTCACACTGAAACAGCTGCAGTCGAGCCTCATCACTTTTGGCCGTGACATTTCCCAATGTGAACAACAGGCGAACTACCAGGTCCTGTAGAGGAGAGGACACAGGGTTCATTATATTATACATAAACATATACATTTAAAGATGCATGTCTGGTGATAGGTCTGCTAGCTGCTTGTCTCTATGGAAATGCCACTGATTTTTCTAGAATGTTCTACAGTATGCCATAAAACTTGTTTTTGAGATATGCCTTGAAAAACATGCATTCTGTGAGTAGGGTCACCTCTCCACATATATGACTTATAACTTGGCCTGATGGTAACACCTGCTTGTTTCCATGAAGATAGATATGTTTAATACAACACTGTGGAACATTCTATGGGCAAACCCTCAACCAGAAAAGTTACATAATGCACCTTAACTACCTAAACGTTTTGCATTAAGAAAACATTTCCTTTTGGGAATGTAGGTGCAGTGCAAAACAAAACAATGAGATATACTATACTTTTAGGAGTATACAAGTCATTTATGTACCAAATTCTGGACCTCATTTGAATTTTATCTTATGTTTGTTGTTAGGCTGCCATTTTTAAGATAGTCTATTATCATTTAAATGTTGTTTGATGACATTTTCAAATCTCTGCATTCTCTTCTAACTTTTTAAAATCCAATCTTTTTTTCACAAATTGCCTTAAACTTTTACAAAGACTTTTTCTTAGGAAAAAGATATGTTTATCTAACCGACCAGACCCTAAAACTGGTCACCCATTTTTCCCTCACACGTACGACACAAAAACTGTCCACAAAAGGAGCTGAGTCAGTGATGCAGATAACGCGTGGAGCAGGTGATCACGACGCACTTAACCATCTCTGAACGTGCAGGGACACCGCTCTGTGGACAGAACAGTTTGTCCCGGGACAGGCTACTCATTACATGTCATGGCCGAAGCACATATGCCTTTAAGAGCTGTGTGTTTTTCAACACCACATATGTTAGTGATGTGTGTCCTCCCCCTCACCCCTGCTTCACCTTTTGTTGACTTATCCTCCCTGTTTTCTCCCCTTTAATTCCACCCCTAATTGCTTCATTATGTCTCGGCGCCTGATTGCAAGTCAAAACAGAATAGGAAACATGCACACAACGTACAGCAAATGTGTTTGGACAAAGTGTGGTGGTAAACAACCTGCTCTAAGGGGTAAACATGTTAAATGAAGTGGCATCGTATAACCAGTAAAGTCTTGGAACACGTCGAACCAGAGGGGCTAATAAACTCACCTGCTTTTGATGGTGTTGGCTCAGCACTTCCAAAAATAGTTGGTAACAGCCGTGGGTCTGGGAGAGAGCGAGGCGGCACTCGGAGTATGAAGAGAGTTTACTAACAGGGAGAGTGGACAAATAAAGTCAATAAAGGAACCACTGTGCTACAGGCAGCCAGGCTTTCATTAGTGGTATTTGTTAGAGAAGTTCCATTTCAGTGCTGTATCTAGGGCACTTACTCCCAGCTCATTCCTGGTTATCACAGCCTGCGTCATCAGAGGTATAATACTCCCTATAACAGAAACATAGCCAGACTGGACTACACTAGACTAGAATGGACAACACTATCTCAGTGTCTTGAGGGTTCATGTCTCCGGGTGCTGTGTCCCTCCCGTACTGATGGTCAATAAACTTCTCCTCCTAATACAATTTATTCTACAACTGTATTCAGTGTTTGATCAGAGGATGTTCAAGCACTTTTAGACTGGTGTGACAGACTGGGGAAGAGGATAAAGTAGTTATTGGAACATACACAGTAAACACTATTATACTCATCTCAGATAGGCCTATTTGCTGGATTCTCCAAAAATATTTCCCAGATAATACCCCACAGAAATCAAGAGAGGGAACAGATTATGTCATAGCTATTTGTATAATATCAAGGATTTCAAAAATGCATTATAATTTTTTCCATCTATCAAATACCAATTTTGTTACCTGAATATTCTGGAGATGTTGGTGCAGATGTCCTGGTCTTTGTGATGTTGCCGTAGCAGCAGGCAGAGGTCAGACAGAAGTCCAAACGAGACGAACAGCGGGCGAGACTCGGGGTCATCGGCCAGGTTCCTCAGGGTCGCTGTCAACTGGGTCAAAAATTAAAATGGAATCAAAGAGAAAAAAAATTTGGTCAACCTGGTACATTTTGGTCCTATTAATTATTTCATTATAAAAAATAAGAACAGAACACAACTGTGTGTGTGCTTTCAGATGCCCTTGAGCAAAGTGACCAGAAAAGTACTGTATTTAGAAAAGTCATTAATCACTGGCTGACAAAAGAAAAGGCAAATGGATTCAGAATCAAAGGGTAACACTTTATTGCACTCTTCACTGTAACTTCCCCATTAAGTACAATGTATTCTCCTGTGTGACAACGTGTAATAAGCAGCACCCTGATTAACGAACCCAAAACTTAACCCCAACCCTTCCTTCAATGTAATTACATGTTGTTTACAGTTTATGGTAGGCCACTTGCTTTGCTGGGAATGTTCCACAGTATGGCATTAAACTTGCATATCTCCAACCAGGTGCAAGAAACAAGCAGGTTTACCACTAGGCCCTGTAACTGGTCAGATCTGTGAAGAGGTAACCCTGCAATCCATGTATTTCAAAGTGTTTTTGAGCTGTATAATGCATTGAAAAAAATGCTAGATAGGGAAGTTGAATGCCATACTGTGGAACATTCCAGGTAAAACAACAGCATCTCCTTGGAAACAAGCAAGTGGCAGACCCTACATCAGAAAAGTTACATAGTGCACCTTTAACAAGTTGACAAACATCTCAACCTTTCTATAGACCTATGTTACACCAAAACCAAAATGCCATATGATTTGTCCTTACCTGTACAAGTATGTGTCCTGCTATGGTCATATTTGTTTCTTTTATGGGCTGGAGCCTTCGAATAAGTTTGTGAAACACTCCAATGCAGTTTTTGTCCAGCAGTCGCTTAAGGATGGTCCTGTTCCCAGAAAGAAACTTCAGAGTCCCCACAGAGTACAGAAGCACATCTCCACTAGAAGACACATCCTCAGCGCTCAGAATGTCCAACAGTGAATCTAGGTGTGAGAGAATGAGAGGGTATATGAAGATATTGTATAGTCTATTTTTTATAACAGAAAAAGTTATACATTACAATACTGAGAGATATAGTATACTTTTTGGATTACCCATAAAAATACAGTGGATTATAAAAGTATCTCTTAGATATGTATTCGAAAATCAACCTCTCAGAGAAGAAATATGGTGACTCATATTGTCTGATAGCAGTAATGTTGTGGCCACTAAGGCTACGTTAATCCAGATGAACCAAAACAAGGTGATAGGTGAACATTAAACAACATAAGACAATAGATACCAAAGGGTTCCATGGTGATCTGCTCCTCACATCCAGTATGTGAGGAGCAGATCACCATGACCCAGAAGTTGTAGTAAAGAGTGGTGGATCAAAAAGGCAGAGTCAAGATTCAAAAGGTAAACAGGATTTATTATAATGAAAAAAATACAAAAGCTGGGTGTTGGGAGCTGGGTCGGAGGCTTAGGTGATCGGTGGATAAACAGGAGGACAACGTGAAGGATGACTTGACGATCTGGCAGCATGTGTTGAAATGAACAACCCCTTTGTAGTCCAGAGGTGTAGGCTTAATTGCTGATCGGCTGCAGGTGTGTAGTGGGTGGTGCCAGAATCTCCGCTCAGCTTCAGGCAGAGACACAAAAGAGAGGGGGAAGACCGTACAGAGAACACAAAAAACCCAAATCCTGACAGAAGTGTGTTTACCTAAGACAGGGCTGTCCTGGAAGAGGTCATCATTGTTTTCACTGCGGCTCATCTTAAACACAAGCTTACAGATGTTCAGAAGGTTGTTCCCACTGACGCATAGCTGGACACAAAAGAAATGTTATTACTATTCAGATTATATTAGACAGGAGTTTTCATACATAATGTACACCATCTCAGAAAATATTAAGCGTTCTTAGTAAAGGAAATATTACAATATATTCATCTTTTTAAAATTTTATGTTGAACTAATCAGGGATTTTAGCTCATCTACTTAAACTGTATACTTTCAATTAGAACCGCGCTAACATAATGCATTCATTCAATGTAATCTGCATTTCATTTTTTTAAAGGTGCACTATGTAACTCTGGAGATTACAGATGTTGGTGTTATTATTGCTGCAGTTCCACAGTATGGCTTTAAACTTTAAACACCAGAGAGACAAGCACGTGATGCCACCAGTTACTGCTATTTTTTGAGCCATTAAAACACATGTAATTAAATTAATTATAGATAAATATATTTAATGCCATACTGTGGAACATTTTAACCAAAGACCAAACATTATCATGGATCACTGGCAAGTGACATACTCTCTGTCTATACCAGTACTGTAAAACAGAACAAAAAGATATTTAGTATTGAGTATAGACTCACTTGAAGGCAGATCTTGGCGATGTGCAGGTTTAACCGGGATGAGTTAAGGTCAATGAGACGGAAAAGTGTACGTAGTATCTTAGATCTGCCTTTACAGTGACGCCCCAAAATGTCTGCCTTCACCATGGCATCATAAAGCTGATCACATAGATCACATAGGCCATCATCTCCCACCTCCGAGTCCATCAAACCTCCTGGTATGGCAGAGACACACAAACAATAATGTGAAGTTCTGGACAGCAAGGGCATATGCAACTAAAAACCAAAGCAAATACTGCATCCCTAAATGAAAACATCCCATTGTGAGTGTTGGCAAGTTTGGGGCGAAGTAAAACCCAGATATTGTGAAATAGGCTATTCTGAAGCGAGATTTATTATTTGCACAGGAATACTTTGGGTTATGTGTTCCCAAAAAATCATCGACCAGGACAGGAGAACAACATGTACCAATTTTCTGGGAAACTAACACTAGTGATGACATAAATTACAAAAAAGTCTGTCAAAACAAAATGAATAATTATAGAGTAAATATTTTTTACTGAAGACCTATATTGAGACACAGATATGGGTAGCACTATCTCCTCACAGCAAGAAGGTCCCCTGTAGGTACCCCTGTTTCCCACAGGCTAATCCTCTAGCTAGGTACTCCTGACCAAGATCCAGACATGATATGAAGATGGACCCCCATTTTATGTTGATTGTGTTTAGTTTTGTTTTGTCTTGTCCTTCCCCCTGTTTAAGTTCAATCAGTGGTTTATTTTTGTACATAATTACATTTGTTTTTGAACACTTAAACATATTTTACATTGGAGAGGAGAGGCCCAGTCCTGGAAGCTTTAAACTAGAGGCAGAGGAAGAGCAAAGGGTGGAGTCTTTCCTTGTTTTTGAGCTGAAATAAATGTTTTCCCTGTATAAATAACAGACTCTGGCCATTCCTAAAAAAGGCCCGGTTGCAGTCTGGCAATAAACACAGCTCTGCAATTTCCCACTCATCTAAAAGGTGTTTTATGCATGAGCCAGAAGCCACTTGCTGCGATAAATATTTAATATTTATCTTTGAAATGAATTTTCCATTAAATTTGTAGAATGTTAAAATATTTACAGACGCAGATTTCATTTCATGGCTGCCAGACTACAGTTTCACTCAGACAGTTTTATGTGGACACCAAGCAAAACACTTTTGGGATTGGTTGTCATCTGTGGAAGAAATTACATTTAGTTCTAGGACAGAGGTTGAGAGACACTAATAGAAAATACCGCATGTATAAATTATTGACATTATAATATTGACATATTAAAATCAGTATAAAGATAAAGATAAGTAATATTTTAAGGATTTTACACCTGGCTAGTTTAAATGTATTTACTTAAAGCTGCAGTATGTAACTTTTTAGCCAAAAATAGGCAATAATAAAAGCATGGTTTTTTGGTTGTTTATTGCACTGAAAAATATATAACAACATGTGTCCTTACTGTAAACAGGCTTGCATCTCTACAAACCTGACTCTTACATGGCCTGGAGAAAGGCCTCCTCTTGCTTGTTACCATGGAAATGAAGTTCCTTTGGCTATAAAGAACAAGCATGTATGGCATAAAACCTATTTATCTCCATGGAGAATGTTCCTAAGTATAGTTTTACCTTTCTATTTCCATGGAATCAGGTAGATGACGTGCTATCTCCAGAAAGTTACATACTATATCTTTAATGTATTGTAACCAATTATTTGACAGATTTCAATAGTCAATCTATTGCTCATTTTTCTACCTTGATACCTGTCGATGGGTTGTCATTAAGCAGGTAAATTCTTTCTATGTCTTTTAATCATAATATGCTTCTACATTTTACAATATCTAATTATGGAAGATGCTAATATGATGCCCATATAAGCTTGCGTCTTCAAATGCATACATCTCCAGCATTCTACCTGCAACTATGGCCTCTAGCTGTTCCAGAAGAGAAGCAATCCTATTATTCCAGACCAGTGACTGTGAATCCTGCTCAGTGCACAGTTTGCTGTCATTGTTCTTCACATCTGAAAAAATGGGAACATATTCACATTTAGCCAATTACCACCCACTCAGACACCACAACATCAGCAGCAGCAGGAGCAGCCAAGCACAGTTCATAAGTTCAACATCTCAAAATAAAACTGCAGGAAGTTTTATGCCACAATGAAAAGGTCAGTGTCTTCAATGCAGCTTCCTCTGATTTTTCCTCTGACTTGCCTTTAAATGGGCAAGTGTAGCATCATGCAAATTTGCCATGGACTTTTGCACCCATGTTCTCAACAGGAAACTGTGGTTGCACAAGCTAACAGCAAAAACTCTTTTCTTTGCTGATTGTGCGATACTAATCTGAGTTCAATCAAAGTTTGTCAGGGTTAGGGTTAGTCACTGGGGGTTATGTTGAAACATGCGTGGGCAGAATATGTACCCTTTTTAGTTGATGGAACAAGGTTTCAAAATAGTATTTTATATTATATGTTCTTAAAACTTTCTGTGGTTTCCTACAGGTGGATCAAAAGACAAAAGCAGTAGTGGAATAGTTACAAAATGCAGCTTTTTATGGTTCTAGTTACACAAAAATGTAATTGCAATTTTTGCATTGCAGTTGTTATCAGAGACAACTGAAATATGAACTGCTAAACTACAAGCATCCTATGCATTTCAGACATGTTTGCAGAGGTCTATACTACAACAGGTACAACAAGAATTTACAATAAAAAGACAAGATATTTTTCAATTCATTAAAATTTCAATTGGATTGTGAAATATTGTGCATCCCTGACATGAAAGGCCTTATATGTTTCATATGGTGGTAAATCTATTAGCCATGAAAGTAAAAGCTCTATAAGGTTACTTAGCTTGGGACCCACCTGCTTTACATTTTGCACCCACGCTGGCCTTGACCTCCAAGTCAACATCTTGTGAAGATAGTTTACTGTAGACACAAAGAAAGATATAGGACAATGAGTTTAAAATAATATTAGGTATTGACTCTATAATTGAATAATCATATCAAGCAACAAAAACATATTTATGGGTTTCAGAATGATGAGAAATTAGGACCGTTGCCAGAGAGATTAACAATTTAAAACCAAATATTATATTTTTTGAATGAAAGTCCTCAGAATGTTGCATGTAACATAAATATGAAACCCATAAACACATTTGGCTTTTTTAGTCATACCTACAACCACCTAAAGACTAGCTGCTCTAAAATCATAACACTTTCCCGATATGGCCACTGGGTGTCTCTGTTGCTGCAGTGGTGAGGGCCTGGCTCAGAGCAGGTGCTGTTATCTCTTTATCCCTGTTGTCAGTGTAGGTACTAGGTATTAGACCACATGTAGATCTGTAACGGTCTTACAGTCACAAAACACAGCAGCCATGTCTCTGAACAGGAACCAAGTGTTGACTTTTGTGGTTCTTCTGGTTTAGAGCTGCTTGTGCTCTGTCTCCGTCTGACGCCTCAAACGCACACGCCCTTGTCATCATACTTTATGTGACTTTGTGAGTTATGGGTTTTCCCGACTGTGTATCTGTGTATTTTACTGTTGTCATGTCACAATCAAATGCTCTGTGGCTTGTCTCTCACAGCCGGACGGTCGTGACTATGGGAACAGAATTTGTCTGTTTCATGAAATTATTGATGGAAATAACTGTCAAATAGCATGGACAACATTCAACTAAGAATGTGGTCCGGTCATATTCTGCAGCATAAAACAAAGAATTATAATTTAAAAAATATATAAACTAAATGTTATGATAAAATGTCATACAAAAATAATGTGTTTGTATTGTATTATTGTAGTGTTTAGTGTATTATATTGTATTATTATGTTCTCTATTATGTGTCTGGATGAGAACATTTTTATGCATTGAAACACTTGATCACACCACAACAGAATGAAAATAAATAGTATGGCTACTAAAGGCATAATGTGCAGTGATATGAAACAAGACAAACTCTGTCATGGTAATATGACTAATCCTAACCATAACCATAACCCAGTATGAAAACTGCAAACAAAGGATTTTCTTGGTAATAATATAGAATCAAGGCTGCAAAATTGATTTATTCCTGGTTTTCCAAGTACATTACAATGCTATTTCTATCCAATTCTCATGCTAGTACAATGCTGTAACATAAGGTGTGACCAAACATTCAGAAGTAATACATAGATTTGGGATTAAATTGCCTATACTAACCAGACTAGATTGAATATTATTCCTGTACTGTTTATTATTGGGACTGTTGAATGTTTTCATGTTCGAAGCTAGCCGTAGCTGTAGTTTCAGCTTTCAGTAACAATACCCCTTTTCAATTCTAATTTATCTTCCCATTAATTTTTTTTCTGAAGGTAAAAAGTATGACTCATCCATCTCTCTTCGTCCATTTTAACATTCTCCCTCCATGCATCCTGCTGTTACAAAAGTGCACTTCCCCAGACTTGGTGGACTTACTGGAGGTTATTGGTTTAAGCTGGCACAGGCGGACCATGCACCAGCCTAAGACATGCTGCAGAAGATGTCAGCGATGGAGCTTTGTCTTTGTATGATAGGATTAAGAGCCCGATAATAAGGCCTCTTTGTGTGATCCGGCCTTCTCAAAGACATGACCTCATCCCTGTGCGCCGCAGTCACAACACGCCGCTGCCAGCCTTAGCCCAGATGGGCACCCAAATCTAATAGAGAGAGAGCCATTTGGAGCTATAAAGCCACGGCTTACTGGAGAAAGACAAATCAAGTGGATGTCTAATCTTCATATCTCATCCAACTCATCAGATTAATATGGCATGCCATTTCTATTTTCACTCTCACTACTTTCTGTGGCCAAATTACACAAAATATATAGCCAAAAGTCCAAACATGCAGCCCATCTGGCAATTATTTAATAAATATACTGTGCAAATGCTGAGTAATCTGACATCTTTCAACCGTAAACTGCATTCAGTTCTTCAGCAATTCTATCTTAACTGATCATCTCTATTCTTGCTATGGCACGCCACTGCAAACCGGTAACACAATTCAAGAACTGCAGTCTCTTATACTGTTCAACCAATATACACTTTACAACATATCAGTACAGCTCTGTCCCATCAACATTTTAAGATTTTAAGGTTGTTACTATAGTTTAATGAATGTCTCTTCCCACTCTTGACCCCCATTTTATTCTACTTACTGTAGTGTATGTCTGCAACTTACGGTTATTTTGAATACAACTAGTCATCTTTTTTTTCAATTAGTCAGCTAATCAAAAGATTATTTGTATCATACATTGAGATTTTTCAAAGTATTTTTAAACTAAATGAAGGCCTGTAGGCTTCTAGATAAATAATTAGTAAGAATAAAGTAAAAGTCAGAAATGGTTTAGTCTTTTTGGACATTTTGCTTTAATAATGTTGCTGTTTTTATTATAAAAAGTTCATAACTGATGATAGAAAAATCTCAACAGCTGTTAAATTCATTTATTTCAACTTTGAGGTCTAACTTTTCTATTTACTATTCAGCTCATCAGACATCATCATAATGTTATGCTTGATTATAATTCTACATTAAACACAGCAAATCAACATTGAGAGTAAAGATGTTGTGCAGTGGTGTGATGGGTTGGTTTTCTTGTAAAAGTGTTTTATGACCTGTCCCTGGCCCACACCCCCTGGCCCTCACAATCGATTGGTGGATGGATTGTAATGGTAGGACCCGGATTTCGCGCAACGACTTATGGCTAACTGACAAGCCACTGATGAGCTCTGCAGGAAAATAACTGAGATATCTGCCCTTACTGCATTGAGGAGGTGTAAAAGATAGAAGCAGTTGGATTTGAAGTAAAGTCAGATAAGGACAAGGTACAACATGTAAAGTAAAATAGAGCAGTGTTTAAGAAGAGATCAATGTTCCCTGCTGACAGAGTTCCATTCACAGATTTTTGCATTTAAGTGACTTCATATTTTCAACTGTCAGAACTTTTTACTGAATCGAGCAAAAGAATATCCACTTATACCACTGAAAAGCATTAAACTTTTAAAACTGCCCACGGGTTGTGTCGTTAAAACCAAGAGAAGCAGTAAAACACACATTTTTTGCATGATCAGGCAGGAATCGTACAATAGACTCTCAGCACATTTTAATTGAAGTGCTCCAAAAACGTCTTAGGTGACAGTTTTGGCTCTAGTTTTAGTTTGAGATGAAACTTTTGGACAATTGACCAATTCACAAAAGGGCTATAAAAGCTCTGGTGATTACTCTGCTGATTCACTTCTTTGCTGCTCCAAATTATTGTAGCTCCTTTGGCACAAGTTCTTAAATTAGTTGTCAGAGTTAGTAACGCCATCTTATAAAACTTACAAACGGAGACGTTTATAGGTTTTATAAGATACTTCTGCATCTAATTTAACCAACTAAAATAATTCCAGCATTATCCAACTATGATTGTGGTAAGAGTTAATTAAATAAATACCTAAAATTTCAACATTGTGACAGATGGAAGATGCAAGAATGTCATGTCACTGTAACTTTTCTGGAGGAGGGCCGGCCACCTGCTTGTCTTCATAGAGATATTATAGTCTTGCCTGGAATGTTCCACAGAATACCATTAAAATATTCCATATTGCATTTACCCTATGGTCATGAGCTTTGGGTAATGACCGAAAGGACAAAATCGCGGATACAAGCAGTCGAAATGAGTTTCCTCTGGGCGCTGGGCGGTCCCTTAGAGATAGGGTAAGGAGCTAGGTCACATGGGAGGAGCTCAGAGTAGAGCCATTGCTCCTCCACGTCAAGAGGAACCAGCTG
The DNA here is from genome assembly GCA_000787095.1 of Periophthalmodon schlosseri. Taxonomy (NCBI): domain Eukaryota; kingdom Metazoa; phylum Chordata; class Actinopteri; order Gobiiformes; family Gobiidae; genus Periophthalmodon; species Periophthalmodon schlosseri. The sequence goes on along the minus strand of KN468865.1, from coordinate 3,887 downwards.
AGGTGGCTCGGGCATCTGTTCAGGATGCCCCCGGGAGGCCTCCCTAGGGAGGTGTTCCGGGCATGTTCACAGGGAAGAGGCCCCGGGAAGACCCGGGGACACTACGGAGGGACTATGTCTCTCGGCTGGCCTGGGAACGCCTTGGGGTCCCACCAGAGGAGCTGGAGGACGTGTCTGGGGTGAGGGAAGTCTGGGAGACCCTGTTTACACTGCTGCCCCCGCGACCCAGCTCCGGATAAGCGGAAGAAAATGGATGGATATTGCATTTATTCGATTACAGGTGTTTCTATTGCTGAAAAATGTGTTGAATAATATGCATTCTTACTGTGAGCAGGGTCTCCATAGATCTGACCTGTAACTAGGCATGGTGGTGCTTGTCTCCATGGAGAAAGAAAAGTTTAATGCCATTCTGTTGAACATTTCAGCCAAAGGAATTATATCTCAATGAAAGCAAGCAAGTGGCCAGACCCCTGCAGCTTTAAGATAAATAAAAGCCACTTGCAGTATTTCAACTACTGAAATAGATTGTATTTGCTACAATACACTGGAATTTCCTCATTGTGGGACAAATATTGGTTCTCTTATCTTAATACTTACTTACAGAAAACATTACACATAAAAAAAAACAAAAAAAAAACGCAAGCTACAAAAATAGAAGAGATACATTTGAAGTATACTTGCACTGATGTATGCCAATTTGCAGAGGGAACGGATGTAGCGCATAGCAGGAGACAGAAAAGAGTATAGGAGGGCAGATTGTGCAGTGAGAGTGGAGCTTACCTTTCATTTTGTGTTGTATTTGGGACAGGTCTGAGGGGACCACTGTGGACCGCAGCATGGTCAGGGACGAGACGCTGTTTTGCAGACGACTGCCTTTGTTCTGGCCTCTTATTTAGACTTTCACTCCCTAAAAACAAAATAAAAACACTCAAATTATGTTACTTATGGAAAGTGACTAATTATATGGAAGTAAGTTGTGTATTATTGGTATATTTATATTTATTCATAAATCTTAGTCATGTTGTTGACATACCTTCAAACTGTTTGTTCATAATCAACTATAAGCTTACTGGGGCAACAACGTTTAAATATTTAATAGAAACACACATTGAGTAACGCTTTCAAGGAACAGCTCATGAGAATAACATCATAAAACCATTTGTCAAACTCCCATGCTTGAATAGGCTCTACATAAGAATCAGTGCTGAGAAGAGTAGCAGTATTTCTTCACACGGGCTAATGCAGAGAATGTAAATCAGGCAAAATGTCAGCACGTGAAAGGATCCATTCATTTAGTCTTTTAGAGTCCGGCTCCAGTGGTGCTGTCGGAGCAGGAGATCTACAGCAGTAGCTAAGGGTGAAATAATTGAACACTGGACATTTGAGTATCGCACATATTCTTTATTACGAGGACTCCTGACGTCAAAGAGGTAACACTATGAAAGGAAGAGGCAAGCCGACATTGAATCTACAACTATGGGTCAGTTGGCTTCAGTATTAAGAGATGGAGGCTAGCAAGTTAGTATATTTTTGTTGGAAAAAAGCTTGTCCTTAATGCTCATAAGAATATATTAAGATTGTTTGTGGCACTTTTTACAATCAATAATAGAGTTTGACCACTATTATGGTTTACCTTTTTACCTTTATGTGTTATGTTGCTTTAAGGTGCACTATGTAACCTTCCTACAACCTGCTTGTTTCCATGAAGATGTTCCATGGAGTGTTTCCTTTGAAAGTTTCACAGTATACAGTACGTATCTTGGATCTCCTTGCTAGAGATTTAGAAAAAGTCATCCATGCCTTTTGAAAAAGTCATCCATGCCTTTATAACATCTGGACTTGACTATTGTAACTCTCTGTACATGGGTTCACTCTTCTCTTTGTTGCAAAATGCAGCTGCCCGATTGTTGACAGGGACTAAAAAGTACCAGCATATAACCCCTGTTTCAACTGCTCTTCAGTGGTTTCAGTCACATTTAGAATTCATTTTAAGATTTTAACGACTGTGTGTAAATGTCTAAATGGCACTGCCCCATTGTACTTGTCTGAACTGCTCCATTTTCAAACCCCTACCAGAGCCCTGAGGTCTGCTGACCAGCTGCTGCTGGAGGTGCCCTGCTCCAGGCTTGTGAGCAGAGGGGACAGAGCATTCTCAGTCACATCTCCTAAACTGGAATAGTTTCTCTCTCCACATCTGAGCTGAACAATCTCTTGAGCATTTTAAAACTTTACTAAGACTCATTTTATTCAGTGGAATTTGACACTGAGCAGATATCAAGACCTGTTTTTGAACATTAATGAATGGCTTCCTTCTTTCTTTCTATTTCTTTGTTTACTGTGTTTTGTGATGCTAAACCTGTGAAGCATCTTAGTCAACTATGTTTGTTTTTAAATGTGTTATATAAATAAATGTGATTGATTGATTCAGTTACTTATGTTATACCTTGAAATCATTACATTTTACTGTGAGTGGGTTACCTCAGGTGTTACAGTCAACTTTAAATTTGACAGTTATTTTTACTTTTACCTTTGTGAGTAGTCTGAATTTACTACAGCAGATTTTTTTATGTCACTTGAAAAATATTAGAACTGGCAAAACATTTGTGTAGATATTTAAATAAGCCATCATAGAAGAACCTCTGTTGGTAGTGCCACACATATTTTGTGACATGATGTGCATCCCTTGATCCTATTTGTTCTTATAATCAAGCATAGAGATAACATAAATTGGGGGTCCGTTTTTACCATCTGTCTCAGCAGGGGGCATGATTGGGAGAGAGCCAGCACGGCGCAGCCAAGCCCGGGGTCCTATCAGAGGCCTCCTCACCTCCAGTGGATCAGCAGGGGGTTTGGGCAAGATGTGGACTGGATCTCCACCCACACCCAGGACTTGCAACGTGGGCTTCTACAGCACAAATATAGCACAATGTAATTTTTAGCACATGAAATAATTCATTTACAGTAATTAAATGATAAGTTAATGATTCACAAACTTCTAAAGCAATATCCCTAACTGGTAACTTAAAAAATGCTACTTGTTTGTATAGCAGTTACTCAAATGTATTACTAGGGAGTTTTAAAGCACAATATAATGGACATAAAGAGTTTGCATTTGACTATTCATGAGTTTCAGGCATAACAATTTGGCATGGGGACAGTCCTCAGTTTTTATAGCAATAACACAATTCAAATCAAAATATTAGATTGTTGAATGGGAAAGGTCCTCACAAAATCCTTCAAATAAGAATGGAATTGTTTGCCTGAGACCCATGAATAGAACTTCCTTAAAAATATTCTAATCAGAAATCATTCCTAGAAAAAAAAATGATAAATTGGAAACATGTGTACTACATTTTTGTTGTTAATGTAGGATAAAGTGATTTATAATAAACCAACAGGCTAAAAGTATATAAAAAGCAATCATACTTACATGATTAAGTGGAGAAAGACGAGTCCCTGAACCTGGCCTGGAGTCAGGTGAGTCAAAGTTTTGTGCATGAAGACTATAAAAAAAGGAAAAACACATACATTACTTTAGCTGTAACATAAATTGTGTAAATGTATATTGTCCTAACCTGAAGGCAGATGGGGGCCTGTTGTCTGCATTGGCCCACACTGAGCTAGTCCCAAACAGTTGTCTGTGAGCATCTCTAGGGGTGAAGGGGCGCTGGGTGGACTGGACTCTTAAGGACTGCCGGACCTCACTCACGATCTCAGCGCTGGTTTTTATCAAAGAGTTTCTCCGTGGGAAGAATGGACTGGAGAAAACAGGCTTCCCCTCAGCTGAAGCCATGTAGGCCCATGTCACAGCTACAAATACAGCCTGGAAAATCAGTTCAAATGTTCAGTTCTGTAATTCAAAAAGGAATTACAGAATATAAAGTTAC
>KN468864.1:9625-19983 GCA_000787095.1 Periophthalmodon schlosseri | reverse complement strand
GCCAAAAATGACTAGGAACAGTAGATACTAACACTACTAAAACACCATATAAACAGTTTAGCAGCAAAAAAAGTAGATTTTTTTGTTACTAAATGGATGTCTGAAACCTAAGAATGTTATATTAGGTTTTATGTCAAGGTTATATTAGTTTTTCTTTGTTTCGCACTTTCTTACTTGGTTTGGATGAATGAAAAGACAATAACTAGATGGAAAACTTGGCATAAAAGATTCAGTTAGGGTCAATATTTCCTGTTTCGTGCATTTTGTATCTTATAACTCAGTACACTTCCTGTATTGACCCCTGCTGGTAAACGCCAGCAGCACATTTTTCTTACAGCGTTCTGCTCGGTTCTCGTGTCTTGTGCTGCCTCCCTGAGCCCCTCGCCGGGCTCTAAGTGAGAAAATATTGCGCTGTTTGCCCGTAGAACCGCTTTTGTGTTATTTTTAATAATTCAGAATGTTTGGGCCGGGGTATTGGCCCCATAAGGAGCAGTGTCCCTGTGATGAAATGACTGCAGATTCACACTGCTGCTTGGGTGTCCAGGGGGCGCTATACTGGTGACTGATGCCTCCCTCCAGCCTTGTTAGCTCTGCGCTGGCCTGTCCGTGTCCATATTACTGCGTCAGCATTCAAAGTTTATGCATTTGTAAGTCAATGTACAAGAGAATATACGCACTCGGTTGGGTTTTCACTGTGTAGAGGGAGAAAATATATGAGATACAAAAGTGTAAACAGCCTCTGTGCACAGCAACACGCTAGCTAGCTCACTGTGTCTCAAAGCTAACAATCACTTTTATTAAAATCGGAAAACACAAAGTAAACAACCTATTAAAATTCAAATTAATTAAAATAAAGACTACCGAATTATTTTGTATATGTAGAATGCTTCTGTTTGCGGTGTTATTTTGATATTTATTATGCCTCAAAATTAGCATTAGCGTTAGCACTGAGACACAACACATCTCAGAAGCGTCGTCTGGTGAAGTATTCATTTTATTTGTGTAGTTTTTAACATGTTGTCAGTGACTTCCACCCGCAGCTCCCTGTCCACTGCCTCCATCTTTAAATATTTATAAATTTTAGCGTGACTCGGCAAAAAAAAAGAGATACAAGTGGACAGGAAGTAGTGACGCTAACGGTGAGGTTACCGGGCGCGATGTGCACAGAGTCTATTTGGATGTAAAAGAAATAAGGTGATGGTCTATAACTCGATGCATAGTCAGTCAGGGATTGTATTTTAGAGAACTAGAATCAAGCAAACAAATACATAATAATAAGTTGTCAGATACAGTAGATTTAAAACACACAAAATAATTAACGTTTTTGGTGAAGGATGCGCCACCTGCTTAGAGATGTTTGCCTGGAATATGCAGAATGGAACTAAACCTATCTATCCCCGTAGAGGAGCATTTCATTTTGTTACTTAAGTAGAAGTACAGATACCAGGGCAAAAAAATACTAAAGTAAAAATGAAAAAAATCTATCTAAAAGTTTTTACTTAAAGAGTAAAAAGCAAAAGTATTTTGCGCATATTTTGAGATCTAATAAAGCTTCAAATGTAGTGATTTTGATAAAGATTTGTGCTGAATTTTGTTCAACAGAAACAATTTGGTATTGGTAGTTTTTTTTTAAGCCGTTTTTATTTGTATATTTTTGTTTGCTCAAATTATGAACGTGTTAAAAATAAACCCTCGGCCTTTTCAGCAGGTCTCAGACAATAACAAAAAATACTTTTACTTTTCAGTCCAGTTCAAAAATGTAGTGGAGTAGAAAGTACAGATACTGCTCTCAAACGTTAGAATGTACTTAAAAAGAAATAGGTATCTGTACTTTACTTTTTACTTCACTCCTTACTCTTTTTACTTCTTTCTTTGTTACGTTCCACCTCTGCCCATCATTTTTTTCCCCACATCTGTCGTCAGTTGTGGTAGACTCACGCCCGCTTCAAACCACAGAGAAAGAGAGTGACATTTGTGATATAGTGATATGTTTTGGGTCACGTACCATCCCTACACCACATGTGCACTTTACAAAGGCACTTTCGAGAGGAGGGGTAATTAATAGCCCCTTAATGGGTCACTGATTCACCCTTGGGACCTGGAGATCTGAGAAGGGCCCTCAGACTTACGCTCTGTTAGGCCCCTTACTCAAACCGCTCAGGAGTAAACTGTCCCAGGCGAGTTTGTCGCGTGGTCCTGCTATCAAACTTATTTTCATTTCATTATGTATCACCATGGAGATAAGCAGGTGGAGTCAGCAGACCAAGTTACAGGTCAGATCTTTGGAGAGGTGACCCTGCTCACAGCGAGAATGAACGTTTTTCCAAGGTATGTTTGACCATGTAATAAAAACACCGGAATATAGGGTTTGGGTACGGTTAATGCCATACTGTGGAACATTCCAGCCATTTGCACACAATGTAATTCAAAGAGGTTTACAGAACAAGAAAAACGCATTAAAATCATGAATAATATTTTAAAATTTTAAAAGAGAGCCGTGCGGATAATGTCTTTTTAACGATACGCACAACTAAACAGAGCCGTTTTAAGCCTAGACTCGAACACTATCGATACATCGCCATGGAGACAGGTAGCGGAACCCGACTAGAAAAGTTACGTAGTGCAGGTTTAACACATTCTGGTCGCGTTACTTCTCTTTTAAACACGCTTTTGGTCACACTGGGGATGGGATTGTGAAATGTATCAAAAATCACTGAGGATTACACAGATATAAGGCCACATGGGAATATAAAAGAAAGTACTGACATTTAATGTTGAAAATCATGTTCTATTGTCTAAATAAAAAGTGTTTTTAATATCATCGTTGTATCGAGATCTCTACCTTGGGATTAGCATTTCACATTTCCTAACTCAAAATAACGTCTACATTTGGAAAACACTCTTCTTGACAAACAGATGACGTCGCCGGGCCAAGTTGCTGGTCGCATCTGTGGAGAAGCGAGACCACTCACAGTAAGGGACGACAGTAGCTCAGTCGGTAGAGCGTTTGTCCCTTCAAAATCCCGCTCTTGACGTAAACATCGCCGGTCGAACGGTCACACCCACTGACCCGCAGGCTGGCGGCGCGATTCCAGGTCCCGTAGACGAACGCTGCCGTCGTGTCCCTGGGCAAGACGCTTAACCCCTCTCGCCCACTGTGGAACCCACCTGGAGTATTGAGTTCCGAGTCTGTTCCCTCGTATCGAAATAGTTTGAAATTTTAGTATCGTGACAAACACCACCTTGGGAATTGGATTTTACATTTCAGTTTAAAATAACGGCTACATTTGGAAAACGCACTTTACTCGGATTAGTGGATTAATGAAACCAGCGTGAAAAAAGTAAAAATACAACTCAGTGTGTGTATTTGAAAATATAACGGGGTTAAAAGCTCAAAAAAAGTCAATTTTGCGTAATATGTGTCCTTTGATTTATAACTACAACTTCACAATCCGAGAGCATTCGAAAATCTAATGTACTTTCCTGCGTTTTCCATTTTTACCAACATCACCTTGAGGATTACAGTGTCTATTGCAGTCGTGGATGAACTACTCGTTTTTGTTACTTAAAAGTGCGTTATGTAGCTTTTCCGGTTGAGGGTTCGTCAGCTGCGTCTCCACGGAGATGTTAACGCTTTGTCTGGATCGTTCCACAGTTCGACGTTCGATTTTTCTTTATCCATGAAGAACACATGATAACTTACAGGCCAGATCTGCGATGAGGCCACCCTGCTTACTGTACGAATGCATGTTTTTATGGTATTAGCATATACAGCACTTAGCGCAATTGAAAAAGACGCAAGTCAAATTAAACTACAGAACGTTCCAAGCAAAGCAAAAGCATCTGCACGGAGACAACCCTCTACCAGAAAAGTTACATAGTGCAGCTTTAAGTAAAAGCGCAGATACAAAGGCAAAACTCAAGTAGAAGTAAAAGCATCGCGTGAAAAAATCTACTTAAGTAAAAGTATTTAAGTTTAAAAATATACTTTAAGAGTCAAAAGTAAAAGTATTTCACCAAAAGGGTTGTTCGTTTGTTAAAGTGTAGTGATACTGATTAAAAATGAGACATATTTTGGTCAAAAGTAACAATATGAATCAATTTCTGAATTTTTCTTATGAATTTTGCGTATTTACTTTTGTTTGCTTTAGTCACGAACATGGTAAAAATAACCCCTCAAATCATATGAAAAGTACTTTTTACTTTTCAGTCCAGTTCAAAAATGTAGTGGAGGAGAAAGTACAGATACCGGCTCTCAAACGTAGTGAAGTAAAAGTAAAAAGTACCCACTGTAAAATGTACTTAAGTAAAGCACAGATACCTAAAAATTCTAATTAAGTACAGTACTTTACTCGTTACTTTCCACCACTGGCCTATTGATAAACACATATTATGCTATGGCAGTGTATTACCGTATTTTCTGGAGTATAAGTCGCACTGGAGTATAAGTCGCACCAAAAAATGCATAATAATGAAGAAAAAAACATATATTTCACATATAAATCGCATCTGAGTATAAGTCACACCCCCGGATAAACTACGAAAAAAAGTGCGACTTATAGCCCGGAAAATACGGTATATTGTATTATATCTGATCTATGTTATAATGTTGTTTCCTCATCACAAACAGACCTTGAGTTTTTGTTTTGTTTGATTCACAGCATCTTTAACACACAAACCCTGCGTATTTAGGCTGAGTTCTTTGTTCCACCTTGTGATGTCATGTGGTAAAACAGGAAGTGCTCCAATGTGTTTTTAAACTCCACACACCTTCACTAGAATCATTTGGATAATTTCAGCGCTGATATTTCCAATCTCTACTGAACTAAAGCTAAAACGTAGCTGTTAACTTGAAAACTACCGCTTCATGACATCACAAGTTGGAACGGAACATTTTGAGCTTTGTAGACAAACTAATAACAAAAGCTCACTCAAACATGTGTGAATGAAACAAAACACGACTCCAGGTGTGTTTTTGAGGAGGTAACATCGTTATAACACGTCTTAAAGCTCGCAAGAGTCCATTTTGCGTAATGTGGGACCTGTAAGCAGTTCTTTACCTGAAAACAGTATCTCCATCCAGGCGGCGTGTCCTCCATAAGCCCTTTAAAACAAAGAGGAGAGGAGCTGTCCATCACTGGCTCATACACATTCCCCCGGTGTTTTGGTTCAGAGCCGAGAGGCAGATGTGAGCTTGACAGGGAGAGAGAGGGGAGAGGTGCTCTTTAAAACCCACCAGCTTTTTGGACATGGCCGAGTGAAAAATGTTCAACTTAGCAGAAAATATCCAAGCAAAAGGTCAAGCATTATTCTCTCCAAGATGGCCGCTCGAAACTTGGACCTCTTTCACGCAAGAGGAGCAAAAAGTTTTACAATGTCAAGAAACGTACCGGCTCATTTTTGGCAGTTTGATGACGGCATTTGCACAAACGAGGTTAAAATGAAGACGTGGAATTAAAGCTGTGCTATGTAGCTTTTCTCACGGCACTTGTTTGTCTCCACGGAGGTGTTACCGCTTTGCCCAAAATGATCCACAGTACGGCATTAAACGTGTCTACCTCCATAGAGACAAGCAGGTGATGCTATCAGGGCGGGTTACAGGTCAGGTTTGTGCAGAGGCGAGCCGACTCACAGTGAGAATCTATGTAAGAACCAGGTTTTGTTTTGCTTTTGTTATTTTGAGCGAAAAAAAAAAACAAAAAACTAGATACATTTAATGCTCCACAGTTGTTTCTTTTTTATTTTTTATTCTGCATTCTTCACTTTTAATGTTAATTTTATGATGATTATTTGTGATTATTTATGTTTTGATTTGTTGTATTGTGATTTTAATGTCTTTCTTATTCCGTAAGGCACTTTGAATTACCTTGTGCACTTGAACTTGCCTTGCCTCTCAAACATTCCAGGACAAGCGAGAACATCTCCATGGAGACAAGCGGGTAGTGGTTTCTCCCCCAGAAAAGTTACGTAGCGCACCGTTAAGCTACATGATAAATCTACGCAAACCTGGACAAAATGTGAACAAAATCTAGACTAAATGTGGAGCGTAAACAACTTACCATAGACTGTTTGTATAAATGGACGTAGCTAACGTGCTAGCCACCGCGTTACAAATAGGAAGTGAGCGTGGGCGGCTCCATCGACATTTTGGTCTTAAAATGTTCGTATTAACCTGTTTTACATGATCCTGTTGTTGTTATTTTGCTATTTTGTCCGTAAAACAAAATATGAACATTAATAACAGACAAATCAGGCGCCTTCTTTCCCCGAGCCCGCTCCCGCTAGCGTTAGCAACAGGTTTGATTGACAGTGTTACTAAGCGCCTTCTCCCTGCTAAACCAGTGGTGCAGGCGGGAAGGGGCGTTACCTTCAACAGCCTCGCTCCGGATTGGCTCTTCGGTTGCTACGATACTCGCGGTCGGAATTCCAAATGTGGCTCCGGCTCTAAATTCGCCGCTATAACCGCTGGCCTCGATGAGCTTCATTTGACTGGAGCCGAACGCTACGGGCGGCGTCACAGTCACTTACTCCACAGTCTATGGTTACGACAAAAATCTGCATTTCCGGAATATTCATTTTAGCTGCTCTTCATCTGTCTTAAATATTACTGACCAGAATTCATAAGAAAAACGTTCATAAAATTCACAAACCAACTTATTTTCCAGAATGTTCTAAAACGATTCTCCTGAGCGTCAGTCCCAAACCGCTGTAACGCTCTATGTTCTCTATACCAGGCGCTCCTCAGGCATGTGTTTTTGTTTTTCTCCTTCAAATGAGCCGGATTTTTTTTACACAATTTTAAACTCTGTCATAAAAGTGCGAGCGCTTTGAAGAGCCTAAGTGGGTTGCCATATAATTTAGTCGGGAAGCAGTAAAAAGTATGTAAAAAGTCCAATGTTGTTCTTCTGGGAATGCCATTCTTACCACATCTTTTGTTTTTGTAATTACACTAAAGTCAAGCTTGGCAGTGTGCGTAGGTTCATAAGGGGCAAGAGTTTCAAAGTACTTTTACAGACAGTAGTAGTAGTAGTAGTAGTAGTAGTAACAGTAATAGTAATAGTCATAGTAGTAGTAGTAGTAGCAGTAGCAGTAGTAGCAGTAGCAGTAACAGTGGTATCAGTAGCAGTATCCGTAGCAATAGCAGTAGCAGTAGTATCCGTAGCAGTGGTAGTAGCAGTAATATCCGTAGCAATAGCAGTAGTAACAGTAGCAGTAGCAGTGGTATCAGTAGAAGTAGCAGTAGTAGTAGTAGTAGTAGCAGTAGCAGTAGTAGCAGTAGCAGTAACAGTGGTATCAGTAGCAGTATCCGTAGCAGTAGCAATAGCAGTAGTATCCGTAGCAGTGGTAGTAGCAGTAGTATCCGTAGCAGTAGCAGTAGTAACAGTAGCAGTAGCCGTGGTATCAGTAGAAGTAGAAGTAGAAGTAGCAGTAGAAGTAGCAGTAGCAGTAGAAGTATCCGTAGCAGTGGTAGTAGCAGTAGTATCCGTAGCAGTAGTAGTAACAGTAGCAGTAGCCGTGGTATCAGTAGAAGTAGAAGTAGAAGTAGCAGTAGAAGTAGCAGTAGCAGTAGAAGTATCCGTAGCAGTGGTAGTAGCAGTAGTATCCGTAGCAGTAGTAGTAACAGTAGCAGTAGCCGTGGTATCAGTAGAAGTAGAAGTAGAAGTAGCAGTAGAAGTAGCAGTAGCAGTAGAAGTATCCGTAGCAGTGGTAGTAGCAGTAGTATCCGTAGCAGTAGTAGTAACAGTAGCAGTAGCCGTGGTATCAGTAGAAGTAGAAGTAGAAGTAGCAGTAGAAGTAGCAGTAGCAGTAGAAGTATCCGTAGCAGTGGTAGTAGCAGTAGTATCCGTAGCAGTAGTAGTAACAGTAGCCGTAGCAGTGGTGTAGCAGTAGTAGTAGCAGTAGTAGTAACAGTAGCAGTAGCAGTAGTAGTAGTAGTAGCAACAGTAGTAGCAGCAGCAGTAGTATAGAAACGGTGTGGTAAGTACATAACCAGAAAACCTTTGGTACCTGGGCAGGTTTAAGTGGGTTTTATAAGACAGTTAAGAGAATACTTTGTCGGTAGGATTTGAATTACTTTATTTATGTTTTTGTATTTTATATTAACATATGATTTATTTATGTTTTTATACTTGTATTTATTGTGTGTGTGTTTTGTTTGAGGTGATTGGCCAGACAACTTGGCCAGTCTCTTTAAAACTACAATTCCAGGTGCATCAGAGGAACCCGAGACCCGGTTTGGACCTGGTTCGGTCTTGGGCTAGTCTTGATTTAGTCCGGGTTTATTCCTGGGTTAGACCCGGTTTAGTGAGGTGTCCCCGGTCAGCATTAGTCAGCTTTGAATGTTCCGCAGTATGGCATTAAACATATTTATCAATCATTTATTAAACTACAGGTGTTTTCATTGCTAAAAAAATACCCTGAAAAACATCTTATTCTTACTATGAGCGGGGACGCCTCTCCATAGATCAGCCCTGTAACTGTAACAAGTTCAGTGCTGTACTGGAATCACAGCCAAAAGTTACATATTACACCTTTAACTAGGCTTTATACGGCTCACTATTCTTCCCACGTGGACGTAACTGCCATTTAAATCATATCTTTATTCAACATGTACAAGAACCAGATCTGTTTGGCTTTGTTCACACGTCTCCCAGTGCGGAATTAAGTCTGGAATTATCCCGGAGCATCAGATTTGTGTCACTTAAGTCTGGTTTGAGTTATGCTATTCCCAATTATATCCGCCGCCTCTGCTCCCTCGGCTCCCCCCTCTCCCTACTGTTTTTACAAGGATTTCGTTTCTTTTTTTTCCCTCCTCTCGGGCAGCTGCCGGACAGATTGTTCGGGAAATATACGCACGGCGGGGCTGCGGACGAGGGGGTAGAGAAGGGGGGAGGAGGAGGAGGAGGGGGAGGAGAGAGGGAGAGAAAGTGAAAATGAGATCGGCCAGATTAGATTGCCTGATTGAGCAATTAGCTATCGTCTCCATCAGTTGGCCGGGGCCTGGAGGCATCTGCCACTGTGGGATATACACGGCGCAAACTGTAAGAGCGTTCAAATATACACAGACTAGACACTGTTGGCGCGCACGGGGGGTAAGACGCGCGCGCACGGGGGTAAGACGCACGCGCACGGACGTACGGAGGACGGGGGAATTCTGCTGACCAAACAATCGGGATTCAGATAAATTAATGGCTCACTGTGGAACTTTTCTGAGATTTTGAAGAACCTTTTTAGCTACCGTCTGCAAGTTTATAACCGTTTATTTCCGGACTATAAGTCGCTCCGGGGTATAAGTTGCACCAGCCAAAAATGCATAATAATGAAGAAAAAAACATATATACTGTAAGTCGCACTGGACTATAAGTCGCATTTTTTGGGGAAATTTATTTTACAAAATCTGAGACCAAAAACAGACATTTTATCTTTAAAGGTAAGTTATAATAATAACAATAAACAATAAAATAGAGAACAACAGGCTGAATAGCAGCACATCACGCTAACGTAACACATTTATATTTATTCAGCTACATGAAGCATAGACAACGAACTGAATACGTGTCTGGTGTGTTAACGTAAGATATTAACAGCTTGTTTTTTATGCTTTAGCCATCTGATTAACTAACAAGTTTACCAAACTCTCGATCTCCAAATCACTAAATCCACTGAATTCTTCATCCTCGGTGTCGCTTCTGAACAACTCCGCCAACTCCGGAGGTGGATGAAGCGCCGTTTCCTCGTAGCTGCACCGTTGAGAAGCCTCTCCCAGCAACACGTTTCTCAAGCACCCATTTGTGAACTTGCTCATGTAGCTGTGGCCATCTCACTTTTAGCCCGCGATTAGCTTTTTTTGTTTTCTTCACTGAAATAAGAATAACCTCCGTTTTTCGCGAGTCCCTCACAAGTTTCTCATTCACTCCAAACTTTCTTTCTGTTGCTCGATTACCGTTTTTGGCTGCATATTTTACTACTTGCAGATTGTAATCTTTTAGGGGGCTTTTTTGTTCAGTCTTTTCCTGAAGTCTTTTAAATTACCGTAATGTTGAAATTTTTAATTTTCAGTTGTACAGGAGTAGTAGATACTGGTACACAAACCTAGAGTGCCCTCGAGCGATAACGAAGTTGTGAAATTATATATTTTAATAATTTCACATATAAGTCACATCTGAGTATAAGTCGCACCCCCGGCTAAACTATGAAAAAAAGTCTCTCCTCCCTCCTTCTCTCTCCTCTCTCGCTCTCTCTTCTCCCTCCCTTTCTCTATCTCTTCCTCTCTCCCTCTCCTCCCTCCTCCATTCCTCCTCCTCTCTCTCTCCATTGCTGTCCACTCTCTCCTCCCTTCCTCTTTCTCTCTCTCCATT
>KN468863.1:8108-21219 GCA_000787095.1 Periophthalmodon schlosseri | reverse complement strand
ATGAAACCCCATGGGTCTAGATGTGGCCTGTGAAATCTAAGGTCATTTGGATAAAAAACCTAGGACTAGATACGTTTTGCGCACATGCAGTCAAAAAAGTGGCAAATTTTCAATCCAATATGGCCGACTTCCTGTCCACCATAAGGGAGTGCAATGAATGACTTTTTTGCTTGTCTCCTGGACCTCTATCACCAGTCCGAATTTCGTTGAGCTATTGCGAAATATGTGTGTCGGCTTCCAAGTCATTTAAAAATTTTGAATTTTCTAGGCGGCGTTTTAGGCCGGTGTGAGTCAGAAGGTCTGGCAATGGCAATTTTAGCGAATTTTTTGCCGGACCAGTTAATCCCATCCGATGTGAGACTTTTCGTCAACATTTAGGGGGTGAAAAATGCAATGGAACCACCGGAAAAAAAATTGCAAGAAGAAACCCACGAAGAACAATGGTGAGGGCCAATAACAGTGCAGTCCAGACCTCCAGCTGCAGCCAGCACAATCCTGGGTCCTTTGTAGTGAGTGGTGATGTACTCCACCAGGTCTCCTCTGTTTATGGTCCTACACAAAACACAAGAACAGAGGTAAGAGCAATGAGCTATACTATAATATACCTGTATCCGATTTTTTTTCTTTTTACAATTGAAACATGTGCCATGGACATTTGAAGTCCATATAAACCGAGGGATGGGAAATACAACAAAAAAAGAAGAAAAATCACAAATTTTGATTAAATTTTAGTTAATAAAAATGGTTTTCAGTATTAAGAAAGACACACTGTGCTTGTGTCGGCTTCATAGTTATAACCTGTGGTTCATTATGTTATGTTTTGGACATTTTAAATTGCAGTACTGATCTGATATAAACCAAGTTCATAAAAGACAAGTGGATCTTAGTGGGTCTTCTTTAATTTCCTGAACATAAAACAAGACAGACTCTTAATAATGGCAATAAAAAAACATTGTCTGATTTCTTCCTTACAAAGTTTGAACTCAGCTCCAAACCACATGTTTCTACTGACAGAGGATTGGCTGTAGATCTCGCCATGAAAAAGACCCAAGCTCATCATTGGCCATAGAAATTACTGAATCTTGATCTTGATTAAAGAGCACATATGATGCATTCTTGTGGCTTTAATTCTTTTTTTAAACATGCTTTTGATCTCCTTAGGGTAAGTACTTCACATTTTCTAATTTAAAATAATGTCTGCATTTGGAAAATATACTTTATAAACTACACCTCTGTTTCAAAGGAAGTATTTAGGCACTGGAGCTCCCTCTGCTGCCAGCAACAGAAATGAATAAATGAAGCCTGTGAATGCTATGTTAATAGAGTCATGCATTTGTTGTAAACACAATCTGAGTGAAGAGTCCGATGATGGTTTATGAGCTTAAAAACTAAGCTGAAGTCTGGAGTTTTATCTATGACGCAACTAATTGAGCAAAAGGCAAACAGAGTATTTTTGAGGCTCAGAGAAGATGATTTTGGATTAATGGATTAATGACACAAGCGTGAATGAAGCAAAATACAACTCCAGCTATATTTTTGATGAGGGGGAAACCGGTATAACATGGTTAAAAGCTCAAAAAAAGTAAATTTTGCAGAATATGTATTCTTTAAATTTGAGTAACTTCACAGCCTAATTTAACCCCGTCCTCACTTGATGTTCTCAGTGGGCCCCAGGATGGTGCGTCCCAGGGCTGTGGACTGGTAGGCCGTGGCATGGAGGTAATCAAACACCACTTCCTGTAGGTTTGTTTCTACTTCCTGCATCTCTCGGAGGATGACGCCTCTCTCTCTCTCAATCTCCGCCTCCCCCAGAGTGCTGTTCTGAATGATATCCGCTAGGATCTCCACAGCTAAAAAAGGCAAGAGCACATGGAAATGAAATATCTCTGCACAGATTCTTCTCAACAATGTTTGAATCTGAAAACACCAGATGTCATGTGATATCTGTTATTGAATCAGACTAAAGCTGCAACTAACAATTATTTTAGTAGACGACTAGTCAGCAATTATTTTTTTTGATTAGTCAAATGATTATTTCTATTGCACATTAAGACTTTTAAAATACATTATTGACCAAATAAAGGCTGAAATATGGTGAGTGAAGGCTTCTAAACAGAGAATATTTACAATTAAAGTGTATTAGTGAGGAAGGTCAGGAAATGTTTTTTGGGTTTTTTTTGGCATTTTAATTTAATAATGCTGTATGCTTTATAAAGTCTATAGTATATGATTATTTTTTTTTATAGCTGACTAATCACAATTATTTTGATTAACTATTGAATTCCTAAATTAGACCTACATACATTTTATTTATTTATTTTTAAACAAAATTTTGCAACCATTATTTTTGCTAATCATGGTCTTATCTTTAAAAAATAATATACTGTTATGAATGTAAGACTTAAAGCTACCATCTGTACGCTTGTTTGATTTTTTTCACCAATAGATGGCAGATGTGAAAACTGTTCCCTCATCCCCTCACCTCACCTGACCCCTTATCCCTCCCCTCACCTGGCCTTTGTTCAGGCTAACCTGTGCTCTGTAGTCACAGTCTGGCACACCATCAGACTGTAGTAACATAGATAGCATCTAGTGGTGATATGTGAGAATACAACAGGGGTGGGACGACCAATCTAATTACAACTGGTAGCTTTAAAGGTGTATTTTACCAGCTTCACAAAAAAGTGCAATTCCCCAACTTACAAACATAGCAAGGTGTTGTCATGACATTTTTATTGCAAACTATCATGGCACAAGATACCATCCAAACCTGAACCCTAACTCTCCCCTTCCCCCCTGTACCTCGGGGCAGGTCTTTGGAGAAGGCCTTAGCATAGTACACAGTCTGCTCTCTAGATGTGTAGGCGTTTAAATGAGCTCCCATGTTTTCAATCTCCAGCTCCAGATCCAACTGAGAGCGCTTCCTTGTGCCCTAATACAAAAATATCAGAGAAATGTAAACAAATATGGCTTTTGTTATGAAGTATTTGAATGAAGTCTCTCACCTTGAATGCCATATGCTCCAGAAAATGTGCTGTTCCATTATTTCTCTGATTTTCATATCGACTTCCGGCATCAATCCAGAGGCCAACCTGTAATAAGAATACAGTCATCTTATTTGTAATATTCTCTAAGGTTCTCAAATCCCTAGTCCCGTCTTAGTCCCGTCTTAGTCCCGTCTTAGTCCCGTCTTAGTCCCGTCTTAGTCCCGTCTTAGTCCCGTTTTAGTCCCGTCTTAGTCCCGTCTTAGTCCCGTCTTAGTCCCGCCCCGATTTTGTTCTAGTTAACACCTGGTATTGATAGAGTTACAATTTAGAGTTTAGTTTAGTCCAAGTTCAACCCTGGTTTATTTTATGTTTTGAACCAGGCTTAATCCCAGCTCAGACCTGACTTATCTCAATATACTTTTGAAACACTTCTTTTTTTTTTTTTTTTTTACTTTTGTCCATAATGCTTGAAATCCAAACACTTTGAGGTGAGGTTTAATTTTTCAGAATCACTACTTTTCTGGTTGGGAAATGTTCCACAGTATGACACTGAACATGTCCATCTCCATGGAGACAATCAGGTGACACTACTACACCAAGTTACAGGTCATATCTGTGGACAGGCGACAATGCTCACAATATGCATGGTTTTGAGCAATAAAAACATCTAGAAATGAATGAATGTAAGATAGATCAGTTTAATGGCGAACAGTGGAACATTCCAGGCAAAGCAAAGCTCTCCATGGAAACAGGTTGGTGATGGAGTCCAGAAAAGTTACAAAGTGCACCATTAAAGATTAGTTGTTTTATTATAAGCTTAGATCTGCTATATCAATGTGCAAACTGCTCTCTGTCCCATAGTAAACAAATATAGTTTTGTAATGAATTTGACCAATGCCCATTTGGAAGAACTATTTTATTAGGATGCAGTGTTGACTCACAGTGCAGGTGGAAAGTCCCGAGTCCTCAGACGCCACTCGGAGTCCGTTCTCTAAAGTGGTGACTTTAGTTTCAGGGACGTTTAGAGCCACGTGCTGTGCTGCCTGCACCACCAACTGTCTATGTGGACCTGCTGGGAGCTATGAGAAAAATACATCTAACGTTAAACTCACTTACATTTCACTCAAACCTGTGGGTACATTTACATGACCAGTAAAAATCAGATAACTAGAGTAGTCAGATAACTCAATAATAAGATCTGATTTTGGTTTGTGTTTACCAGGCCTGTCACGATAACAAATTTTGAAGTTCAATATATGGCTGAAGTAAATATAGATAATACATGACAATACTGAAACTAATTGTACTGTTGTGCAAAGTACAGTGAATTTTAAAATGACTCCCAATTTTTTGACTCCCATACATATTTTTTTTTTATTTTCCTTGTCAAAACCTCCACAGATGTCAACAATCAGACCGTAATCTGGTTACTCACATCAGATGGAACAGTTCACATGACATTATCTAATTTCTGGAGTTATCAGATTATGTGAGATTAATGATCAGATTTTTTTGTGTGCATGTAAACATAACCAATGTTCTGATGCATTAGATTTTGAGCCACATAGAGAAGATTGTACTGATAAGTGCTGATCTCTACTAATACTATGTGGGTAGAGTATCCAAAGTATTTACTCAAGTAAGAGTACAAGATGTCCATTATGTAAATATTGTTCTTTCAAATTATAACTGTATATCATCATCTTACAAATTATATGCAACATGTTTTTAGTATAGTTGTTTTTGGGTTTTTTTTCTTACATCTGGCAAAATGAGTACTAGTGACTTTTTGAAAAGATATAAACAACACTACAATATTTATATTCAAGCTCAGGAATAGAGGAATTATTGGCTCATCCAAATAATTTTGTTATGTTATTATTGAATCTACTACTCCTACTACTCCTACTACTCCTACTACTCCTACTCCTACACTGACATGCTTGAACTAGGGATGATCACATTCTTGAATTCTTATATTTCTATGGCATTATATAGCTCTCGCAATAATTAACTATTCTATCATTATTTCCGATATTCGAAGATTTGATTTGTTTAAAAAGCCGGCCATCAGCTGATAAACTGCTAGTCATGATGAAATGGCAAAAATGTCTCCTTTCTTAATAAAATTGTTAACTGTCATATGATCATAAATACAACAGTACTAAAAATATAAATACTCAATTTTTATCCCTGGTTGGTAACGGTCTCGTTTTACCATAGCATTAATGTAAATATATTAGAAGACTTGTCATTTTAGCCTTGAAACCATCACAAATTACGCCTTCCACGTCCATAATATTAACTCTTTTGTCCAAATATATGGTCAGATCATTTAAAATCCGCTGCTTACCCTGTTCAAACTGTTTTTATCCAGTAAATGTCTTTTTAGCACCGTCCTCCCCGCAGACGCAACACTCCTCCAGCACGCTGCCATGTTGGTTCATCTCCAAACTGCGCCTGCGCGGTTTTCACCGACAGCGGACAACGGTTACTTCAAAATAAGATTATACATGTTAGTTTAACCCTTTTAAAACAACATATCCGCACTTCGACTCCCAGTGAATCCACATGAACATAAAAAATGGGCAAATGTACATTTATACGAGCTTTTGGGTGTGTGTAAAGAGTATTTTGAGCCGTGCGTAAAGTTATTTTGTAAGATTTGACAATTTGACACTGGAAGGAAGTAAGCCATATCCTCGCGCGAATTGAATTGTGAGGAAGCGGTGCAAGTTTTTCTGATAATTCTGCAAGAAAGCTAAGTAAAAGCTCATTTAAAAGCAAAAAGCAAGCTACATTTTTAACCCAAGACTGGACGCTGTGCCTTGCAAACGCTAGAACCGGTTTATTTCTGATTTTGGAACTGCTAATGTCGTTGCTGCTGCGTTAGAGCAATGCACTGGGACTAGCATCGTGACAAACCAACACTTGTGCCTCTGTAGTAAAATAACGAATTATGGATGCAGATTTGGAAGACGGGGAGCTCTCCGTGTCCGATTCGGAGATGACACCCGGAGCCGTGGCCCTTGGATCGGCCCAGGCGGCTCCTCCAGCAGCAGCGTTCAGCGGGCAGGCGTTTCAGAGCAGACCAGCCGCCTCGCACGCACCTCCAGCCGGCTACCGCAGCTGCGCGGGCCCCGCCGACTCCAGCGACAGCGACCAAGACTCCTCCGATGATGAAGCAGCGATGTGGCGCAGGAAAAGACAGAAAGTAACCAACAACGCCCCACTGGCTCTTATGACTGCACCTGCTTTTAACCCTATGCCTTCAACGGGACGCAAAGTGAATAATATTTGGGGTTCCGTGGTTCAAGAGCAGTGCCAAGATGCGGTGGCTGCAGAATTGGGCATATTTGGCATGGATGGCGAACTGGACACGTCTAGCAGAAACGTGGAGACGTATAATTATGTACTGGCACGCAAAATGATGGAAAAGGAGAGAGAATTGGAGAGACAGACCAAAGGCGATGGGGAGGTTAACATGTTGGATGCACAATTAGACGACTATATGAAGGGTAGAGGCTCGGAGGAGAGAGGCGACGGTGATGCGAAGAGAAAGCGGCCAATTAAGGAGCGCTTGGGCCCCAAAGCGGAGATGGATATAAAGGGGAGGTATGAGATAACGGAAGACGACCCTCCGGAGAAAGTTGCAGACGAAATTGCGCACAGATTAAGAGAGCCAAAGGTAGATCTGATTGAAAGAGTTGTCGCTGTAATTGGACCTGCAAAGGCTATTGAACTACTGGGAGAGACGGCAACACTTGAAGAAACGGGTGGCGTGTATACTTTGGATGGGAGCCGACGACGCACGCCAGGTGGAGTGTATCTAAATTTACTTAAAAACACCCCAAGTATCACCAAATCGCAACTTAAGAAAATATTTTTGGAGGAGAACAGGCAGGAGGTGAAAAGCAAGAAAGCGGCGCAAAAGAGGAGGCGACATCTAGTGGCGAAGAAGATGAAGCAAGCCATAGGGACGTTGAATTTGCAAGAGCATGATGATGTGTCCCGGGAGACATTTGCGAGTGATACGAACGAAGCTTTGGAGGCTTTGGAAGAAGGCCCTGAAGAGGAGGAGGGAGAGGGGGGAAGCCCGGAGCCCAAACCAGCGGGGACGGAGGAGAACCCAGTAGTGTACAGCGCAGCTGATCTGGAAGTGTTTTGATGTTTTCATTTAAATCATAATATGAACTAGGGTTGTCGCCAAATGTGTTTAGATTATTGTGACATAGAAACATTACTTAATAATTTTCGTGATTATAATATTGACATCATAAAAAAACTGGTTAAAAACATTCACACTACTATTGTCACGATAGTAAAATTTCAAATTTGTTTTCAATACTAAGGAATTCATTCTGACACCACAATTTTCCTTGTAAGTAATAAAATGTAATTTTGGTATTCAAAATAACAGTACTTTCTTTATCTTGGTATGAGGTCTTGTATTTGTTCTGATACACTTCAAAATTATACTAAAACTGTTAAGGAAAGCTCAAATTTTATCCTGTCCAGATGATTATTTGCAGCATCGATACCTACTCACATGAGTATCTAGTTTCAATATTGATCTGATTTTCGATACTTTTGACAGCCCTAATTCACACTAATATGTTAAAAGTGCTTTACATCTAGGTGCATTCATTTGAAAATATAAACTTGTAAACTAGCTATTCTTGTTTAAGTTCATATGATTATTCTACTGTTGCTGTCTGTTAATAGGGAAATTGAAGAATCTTGACATCCCTACAGCATGGACTTTACCCATTACAACATCATGCACTTAAATATCCTGCCTTACTAATCTAAATAAAATGTGCTGGGATATTATGTAATAGTTTTTACCTTTGTTTTTGTCTAAATCCATTTCATGTGCTATGTTTTTTTACATGGACTCACTTCTAGAGCTGCATTATATTAGAAATGTTTGTGATAAATGATATGGCTGTTAAGAACTGCGACATTATTGCTATATTTTAGGCCTCTAATTCTTGTTGGACTAAAGACATGTCGACTGGTCAACCAAAAAGGGGATGTGGGAAAAGCTCTCAAAACTATTACATATCTCTATGTATCTGACCCAAACTGCACTCACAAGACTACACCTGCAGGGGGAGTTCATGCAAAAACTACTATTTATACAGAGAAAAGTACTAGGAAACAATGTCTATAAAGACAGATTCAATTTGTGAATCATGAGTTTAATCTGACTTTTATAAATACCAAAAAATATCAGATCTTCAGCTCACTCACTCACTTCTCCTCCCTGCTGCTGTCCCACATAAATCTTTATCTAAATAACTTAAGTCAACTACCGGTAAAACAAATTTTGTTCTTTTAAGACTCCATCAACTCATTAATCGACTAAACGACTAAAGGCCCATAGCACTTTTGTTAATATTCTTATAAGGCCAATTAAATGGCATAGAATATAAATGATATGGTTTAATATTTATGTAACTTGGATATTTCTTATTAAAATATCATTGAATAAACAGGGAAAACTGGTGCGACATCCAGGAAGATTAAGCTTCACACGTTTTTGAAAGAATAAGATCTCAGGTTGAAGATGTCTTGGACATTATAAATGATTGCTGAAATTTCTAATTGGTTTCTACTGGGTGAATCTTGCAGCCCAGAAAGAAGGCAGTATGACAAAAACATCACAATCACTTGTCTACATATTGATCAATCCCGAATTTGCGTAGACTTTTATTTTGTCTCATTAAAAACACATTTAAATGGCTTTCAGTGTTAATTTCTTTAACACAAACAGAACAGACTTTTAATCGGTACCCTTTAGCGCAAAATCTAGCCTTGCTTTTTCCGGTTGAGGACTGGCTGCAGACCTCTCCATGAGAAAGACTCAAGCTGATAATTAAAAATGACTGAATTGATAAAAATTAGATTAATTGCATAACATAAAAGGTACAATACATATTGTGTCTATAATTTTAAAGCAAACATTGTGCTTTTGACTGCGCTATAGTTATAATCTCCGACACCCGTGGACCATTATGTTATAGTTTCGACATTTTAAATTGAAATATTGATCTAAAACAACTTTATAAAACAAATCAGTCCACTGACTTCTGCGTATGAAAACTGCGGTGTCCAGTGGGAGCTGATGTTGCCGTAAACGTCATCACAACAAAGCATCGCATGCGGTCGGCCCCTCCTATGGATAGCTGCACATCACAGTAGCGAGGAGCAAAAATGGCAATGCTACCGAATCCTACATGTATCAACGATTGACAAAATAAAACTGGAGAACAAAGTATGTGTCAGTGGGCGTGTACCGGTGGCGTTGAAAAGGGGCGTAGATTGGAACAATGTGGTCTTGAATACAGGAAAACAGAGATTACTCAAACATGCATAAATCACGCTAAATACAACTTCAGCGGGTTAATGATAAGGGAAACTACTATAACATGCTTAAAAGCTCTGAAAAGTCCAGTAGGTGTGATAACATTTTTTTAAAAAAGACACAATATTCATTTGGTGGGCAATGCAGTGGCCACTAGATGGCAGACTGGCTGTTCTCTTTCAGCTGGTGTCAGATTTAAAAGCAAGAGAATATTGCCACCTGTAGGTGGCACAACAGTATGGCACAGCGGTGCCCCACAGCGGAGTGACCACAGGTGTGAGAAAGTCACACCATCAGCTGACCACCAAACATCACATGACATCGCTGATGAAGACTGAAACTCTGAGTTCAGCTGAAATTGACAGGGTAAAACAGGTCTGTTCAGAAGATTATACTTATACCTGAAGACCTAATGAACAAATGTTGTTTTGTGTTTATCTTAAAGGGGACATAAAAGATAAGAGAACCTTTATTTGTCCCACAATGGGGAAATTCCAGTGTTGCAACACAGTTTAAGAACAGCAACAACATAGAAATAGGCACTAAAATCAATATAAATATAAATAGACTTAACACTGTGCAAGTATAATAAAATAAGACAAAGGGCTACAGCACTATTCTGTACAGTAAGTGGCTCTGACTATGATTATGAAGTGCAGCATATGAACAGGACAAACAGCAGCTAAAGATACTTTAGTGTTTTATACAGGAGATGATTCACACTGTTACAATATTGCACATGATTATTACTACAGGAGGATGACACATGTAGGGCATTGATGAGGAGGTGGTTCTGCTGACACCAGTCTACAAAGTCCCGCATTACTCCTCTATTCTCCGCGTCATCGTCGTGATGAGACTGATGATGGCAGTCATCAGAGAACTTGGACAGAGCTGTCTGTGTTGTGTTTGAAGTCTACAGTGTAGATGTTTTTCGGCGAATATAGCATTTTCAATATGAAAATACATGTTTCATAATAAATATAAAACATTGTGATCTAAATATGTTATGTGTTAACAATTAATACCTTATAGAAGTGCAATACCTCGTCTTTAAACCAATGATCGTCACAAGTAGAACTGCAGAGGTCTTCTTTGTTGCCAATGTTTGTCTGACTGTCTGACTCAGAAAACCCCAAATAAAACAAAAGGAGCCATTCTCTTACGCCAGATGTGGTTTGAAATGCCAGTAGTTTCTTCAGAATCGCAAAGTTGGTAGAAGTGTTAATCTAAGAGGAAGTTTAAATATGCTCATGCCACAAAAACAGTGTCAAAACAGATGACAATGAGAAATATTAAATATATATCTTGTGACAGTTAGCCACAAATAAGTTACAGCTGTATTTTTGACTATTTAGCAGTAAGTCTACCAGTGGTATAAGCAGGTAGTGGCAATGGGCCCCAGTGCAAGCTTTGGTACTGGGTTCAATTCAGAACACTGATTTTGAGGTTCACATAGAGTGACCAGATTTTCAAAAAAAAAACCAAAAAAAAACTTGGAGACCCCAGGTTTGGGATTAATAATAATAAATATCCAACATCCTCTAGCTTTGTTTTGCTATTTTGTTTTGAAAGGCCCTTATTGTACTATTTTCTGATCTGTGTTCTAATGTTGTTTCCAACAGACCTGGAGTTGTGTTTTATTCATTCAAACAAGTTTAACACACAAACCCTGCATACTTAGGATGTGTTCTTCTCTCAAACAGAAAAGACTCGACCTTATGATGTCATATGGTAATAAAGGACCCATAGTGTTTCTAAACTCCATACACCTTCACTAGAATCATTTGGATAATTTCAGCCCCAGAATTCCAATCTTTACTAAATTAAAGGTAAAAGGAGCTGTTAACTTGAAAACTATGGAACTGTGGAACAGAGCATTTTGAGCTTTGGAATGTAGACAGGACTAATAAAAAAGGGTTACTCAAACGTGTGAATGAAAAACACAACACAACTCCAGATATGTTTTTGAGGAGTTAACAACATTATAACATGGCTTAAGTCTCAAAAGAGTCAATTTTGTGTAATATAGGACCTTTAATGTGGGCAGTAAAGAGAGCCTATGAGCATGTATATCATAAATTTATTTATTTTTATAAATAAATAACACTCACTCAGTCTAAGCAAGTCATTTATCACAAGGTCAGCGTAAGACATTATTGGGCTCGAGCCCCAACAGGGCGTAGGGCCCATTGCTTTTGAAACGATGAGTGTCTCCATCACCGAGTATTCAAGCACCCCTGCCACAGGCATGGGCCATATTTATAGCTGCTAAAATAAAAATAGAAGTCTGTGGGCGGTCACTGGGCAGCCACCATTAACCTGTAATGGTGAAAAAAAATGGTAGATATATTGTTTTTGCTAAAAATATAATTACTTTTACTATTTATTTATTTATCTATCCCTTAAGCTTCCTAAATGCGTTCAAAAACTCACAAAATGTTCCCCAAAATTCAAAAGTTTGAGACATTTGTAAGTACATGTTGCATAGATTGGCAACAAAAAATGGCATGGTCTGGTCACTTTCAAAAGAACTGAACCCTTGACCTCCTCCACTAAAATGAATGAAAAAAAGATCAAGCTGTGAGACATGTTTTAATTTAACAATTCACAATTAAAATGTGTATTAAAAGACAAATCATGTGTAGATATATCAAATATAGCAATGGATGAATTTTAGTTTTTGCACATTTTTCTTCAGAATTACCACCATTTTCCCATCAAGTGTAAAGTAAAAGCAAAACTTTGTGACAAAAATCAAACCCCTGCAAACTGTCCTCATCTAATTATAAAACACTTTATCTATTACAGATTTGTAAGAAAGAGCCATGTGCATCACTAGATTAACACTTTGGGATGAGATCTTGGTGATCCACCCTGCTTTTTAAGGAACAAGTTTGACAGATTTCTCTACTATTTCCATGTTGTCTTTCTTTTTACATTAATAATAATAATAATAATGCATTTTATTTATAAGCACCTTTCAAAACACCCAAGGACACTGAACAAGATAAAATAAGATAAAACATATAAATACAATAAAAACATAACAAAAAACTGATTGATAAAAGATGTGTGCTTGGTTATAAGAGGTAGGACAGTCTGAACAGGTGAGTTTTGAGTCTGGATTTGAAGAGTGGAAGAGAGTCTAAGTTGCGGAGATCAGGAGGGAGAGAATTCCAAAGCTGGGGGGCAGAGCGGCTGAAAGC
The DNA here is from genome assembly GCA_000787095.1 of Periophthalmodon schlosseri. NCBI lineage: Eukaryota > Metazoa > Chordata > Actinopteri > Gobiiformes > Gobiidae > Periophthalmodon > Periophthalmodon schlosseri. The sequence continues at coordinate 8,653 of KN468863.1, read as the reverse complement.
CCTGTTCCCCATGGTCACGAGTCGGGCAGAGGGTACAGTGAGCTGGAGAGAGGAGGAGGAGCGGAGAGTGCGGGCAGGAGCAGCAGTGTGGAGGAGGTCAGATATGTATGAAGGGGCTAGGCTGTGTATTGCTTTGAAGGTGGTAATTAGTATTTTGAAGTTAATTCTCTGTTTTATGGGGAGCCAGTGGAGTTGTTGTAGGACGGGGGGGATGTGGTGGATAGTGGGGGTCCGGTATCAGACTGAAGCTGTTCCAGAGGCTATTCCAGAGCGGGGCACTGTGGCTGTTCCATAGCCTGTTTCAGAGGAAGAGGATGGTATTGAAAGGTGCACAGATGATGGTCTAGTGGCTTTTCCAGAAGGGGACACTGGTTGTGTTTCAGGGGCTGCTCTAGAGGGGGGCACTGGTTGTGTTCCAGAGGCTGTCCCAGAGGGGGGCACTGGTTGTGTTCCAGAGGCTGTCCCAGAGGGGGGCACTGGTTGTGTTCCAGAGGCTGTCCCAGAGGGGGGCACTGGTTGTGTTCCAGAGGCTGTCCCAGAGGGGG
>JACM01076851.1:0-12207 GCA_000787095.1 Periophthalmodon schlosseri | reverse complement strand
ATCCAAAACTTTTGACCCAAGTCCTACTTTTTAAAAGCAATGGTACCAAACACTAATGAAGCGTTTGTAAACTTCTGACTTTGAAGAAAGTAATGAAAAATTGTCTAAAAAAATCTTTCTCTCATTATTCTGGCATTTAGCAAATAGAAATAATTTTGGTAATCCTAATTGACCTAAAACAGGAAAAGTTTAGTCTGATTTCATGTCAGACAGTGAGGAAAAAAAAGCATATGTGTCTTTTTGTGTAGTGTATGTAAACTTCAGGTTTCAACTGTACATTTTTATTGACTGAATGTTTTTCCTCAGGCCTCTCGTCTTCAGCCATTGTCGCCAGTCAACAAGCGTCTGCTCCGTCCATGTATCCACCTCCCCGGAGGTGAGACCGGTAAGATAAACTTCTGATTTTATAAAGTTGGGACCTGACCTGGTTTAGACCTGGTTTGGATTCAGTTTGGGTCTAGTCCAACTGGTACTTATAAAAACAAATACTTGATTAAAAGATTAATTTTACAGTGCTATGAACAAACTGTGCCTTCCATTTACTGGAAAATATATGAATCAACGTTTAGTAGTTTGGCATTCAGCAGCATGAAGTCTTCCCTTTCATTCTTGTTAAAGTGGTTTATAGTGCCCTCATGTGGACATTTGGTAATCTGCTGCAAAAGTGTTGCTCTTTTATCCCTCAAGTTTAAATTCAAAATTTTAACCTTTCTGTTTATCGTGATAAAAAAAACTTTATTACAGACTTGTCCAGTTAAAAGTCTTTAGCGTATGTACAGTACGGCAGTGATTTTCAGACTCGAGCACCGAATTTTGCTTTGCTCTGCTTTATACTTGCTTTTGCTCCTGTTAGTATCCAGTTTTAGTTACCAGTTTTAGTACCTAGTTTTAGTATCTAGTTTGGATCCTTGTCTAGTTCTTTTTTTCCCCCCAGTTTTAACTTTTAACTTGCTTAGATTTATTTTTTATTTCCTTTCTCTAAACATACTTCATTGACTTAAAATGTAGAACAAATTATCTTTTATGCTTAATAATCTTTGCATTGACCTTATTCTGCCTCTTCCACTTTTGCCTCTAAATGTGACTAAACCCGCACTTTCTTTGTGATGGCACTTCTGGTTAAGTGTGGCACTTCTGGTCATTTCAATGGAGAATTTGAGAAAAGCTAAAAAAAAGCTTTTGCTGCCAAAATATGATATAAAGTTGGTTAATGCATGTAAAATGTTCTATGTTCATGTGACCAACAATTCAACACTGCACCAATTTTCTGGAGGCTTTAAAACAGCTCTGTAGTCTCTATAGAACGTATTTGCTGTGAAGATCACCAGCCCCGTGCAAAATAATACCTCAGTGACGATGGTGGCGCCCATGGCAACTTTCGGAATAAGGTGAATCGTTTACTCAATTATTCTAATGACATGTCTCCTCCCTTAGGCCTACCTGATTGGCTGACCTCCTGCCCCTCGTACCATGTGACTGGATCACGTGACCTCGGCTCGGCGGTATAGGTTTGATTCCTCCACCAGGACGCCCGGTCTTTCTCTCAATTTTAAAACGGCTTCCGACTTTTTAAGGTGGACCTACCAACAAACCTACTGTTCTCACTGTACCCTCTGCTCCGGGTCGGACAATTATAGACTTTACACCAATAAGAACAACCCTGGTGCTGTCGTGAAGCCGCCATTTTGTTTTTTTTTCTCAAAGACTTGAATGAATAAATAAAAGCAAGATTCACATTTCGGTGCTGGCATTTGACTCAACCTGAGCAGTAGCAGCGACCTTTTGACCTCCATGCGACCCGGAAGTAAATAAATAAATAATTGAAGCACTGTGGATGGAGGAGGACTGGCCAATCAGAAGCCTCCTTTCGCTGTGTGGTCGTTGTGTACCTGTTTTATGAATGAAAGAGAGAGAGAGTGGAGTATGCGTGTATATATGTACATTTGAATAATTTTAAGCCTGTTGGATGCTGTTTGGATTTCCTACTCTTTGATTTTGTCTGGTAGCCTCTGTTTTTCTACTGTTGTTGATCTGATATTAAACCTGTAGCTGGTGCCTCCATCTTGTGTCATAATTTACTACATTTTAATTAAACACTCTGGAGTTGCTGCCTATAACAAGTGATTATAATTACTGCTGATGGACAGAAGGGCTGCAAGATCAATCGTAATGTAAAAATCAAAAGAAATCACAAATATAATGGACGCAATTAGCAAATCGCAAAGGCTGCAAAGTACCATTTTCTCCACAAACAACAAAATCTCCTGTCTTATTCTAAATAAACGCTGCTAACCTTGTAGTTTCTGTACAAACATGTTCTGAAATGTGATTCTTGTATTTGTCAGTTCTTAATGCAGTTTTTTTGTCAATTCTTCTGGATGCGTTTAAAATATGAACTTTGAACGGAATCCCATAATTAAAACATAAATCTAATCTAATCACAATCGCAATGCTCATCCAAAAAAATGGCAATTGGATATTTTCTCCAAATTGTTCAGCCCTAGTCCATAGGCAAGACATTACACCCACATTGTATCTACAGGCTCTAATGGGAAAGGCATCTGACACAAAAAATAAATTGTTGTGCAACTTGTGTATTGTATTAAATGTAATAAAAACCCTGCAATTAGTGCAAATGTTGGACTTAATTTATAGATGCCCAATTTCAATGAACAAACTACCTTTTTGAATGCACAGTGTAATTTACATTCTACAGACACTGGAGGCAATGTGTGTGAAATGTCTTGCTCAATAACGCAACAGCAATTTAGACTTAATTAAAGGTGCACAATGCAACTCCTGGTGAACATCCCCCGCCTACTTGTCTCCCTGGAGATGCCATTGCTTTGCCTGAAATGTTTCACTGTAAGGCATTAAGCTTGTTTATCTCCATGGAGACAAGCAGGTACAGCTGTCAGGCTATGTTCTAGGTTAGATCAATGGTTCTCAAACTGTGGTACGTGTGGTTGGGTACTGAATCTTTCTCAGCTTTAGTTGATCCTTATCCTGGTTAATATTTTGTTTTCACCTAGTTGCATTGCAAACAGGTTTAAGACCTTTTAGTCCTTGTTTAAACCTGATTTAGTTCTGATGGTTCCTGGAAAGATTTGAGAACCACTGGGTTAGATCTGTGGAAAGGCAAGCCTGCTCAGTAAAAATGCATGTTTTTTTGCAATAAAATCACCCGTTCGAGCCTCTGTTTAGTTCTAAGAGAAGTTATTGTGGCCTGGTTCCACCCAAATCTATTAAGACTCTTTAGGTTCTTGAAGGTGGTACTAATAACTTAGTTAAATATTTCAGTTAGTGCAAACATTTGACAGTAATTACGTTATAACTATTGAGATAAAATCAGGTGTATTTTACATAGACTGTATTTCCTTGTTCCTTATTTCTTGTTGTCTGTGTGGCATTTTGGTTTAATGTCATAGTTTAAATCAACAAAATTCATGCTTGAACTTAGACTTTTGTCCTTGTGGAGAAGTGTGACCTCTGCATTATCAGTGGCATTGTCAGGAGCAGTGGGTGACCGCAATGCAGCGCCTGGGGACTCGTCTCCTGATTTTCAGCTTAGTTTTTGTTCAGGAGTAGCTTCTGCTTATATGGAGGAAACCAGAGCACCCAAAGGAAATCCACCCACAGAGAGAACATGCAACCTTTGATTCAACCCAAGACTTTGTTGTGAGGCGAGAGAATCAAAACATCCCCAAAACATGCACAATAGGTAAAATCCTCCAGCTAAGGTAGTCCTAACCAAGACTAACTCGAGATCTGAAAATGGGTCCCTGCTGCTCCTGACTTGTTGCACTATTGAAGGATGGGTCAAATGCAGACAACCAGATTCCCTATGGGGACAACAAAGTGTACCATAAACTTAAATCCACTTAAAGTTCCGTGTAAAATGTCTCATCTAGTTGTTTAAAAGTTTGTCTACGCACAATAGAGTTTAACCACAAAGGGGCGCTGTAGTGAAGCACAAAATGGACTACTGCACTGGCCAAAGCAGTTTCTCTTGTCTATTGATTTTGGGTACAGTGTTTCTAACCCAGAGTTCAGAAGTCTTGTGCAAACTGACCTTGATGAGATGAGATTTTTAAGTTAAAATCTACAGCGAGTTGTTCCTCCTCCCATTTTGTTTTCTTTTTATCTCAGAGGAACAGATGATACAATGACTTTTATGCAACAAATGTTAAAAGATAATGCTAAGAAAATTGGCTCAATACAGTAGAATGTGTGTTTGACAGTTAAAAGCACAGACATAGTCAACACATTATTGATTAAATTGTGAAATGACGACCTTTATATTGCATACATTTGCCCAGCCATACTAAAAGTGTGTTCGTGAATCCTAAAATGTGTTAAGAAATATAACAAAGGAAATAACTAGAATTGGTGAAGGTCAAAACTGCAAGCAAGTAAGAAGCTATGAAACAATGTTGAAGTTTGCGATTAAGGTAAGGTCAAATACCAAACCTTTTGTTATAATGTTTCTACCATCCAATTCCTACTACAATGTCTACTGTTAGAATTACAAGTTAAGATTTCTCCATAAATGCACTGTACTTTAATACGAGTCTACAAATAATTTTCTATCCCTGTCTATAACTATTTTTGTGGCTTGTTTAACTTATATTATTAGTACTTTTTACAGTGTTCATGTACCTTTGTCAAAGTTTGAAAAAAGAGTTTTATTGCCATTGTCAGTGAACAAAATCCATAAAATAAAGTGTTAGAATAAAAATCTACTTTGAACATAAATGCAAAATTTAGGCTACAGTATGGACAGAAGAACAGTGCTAAACTAGTAGTGTAAATAAAAGTAGTGCAACAATATGCTAATTTAACAGTTGTTAATGTTGTTTTCACTGGAAACAATGAACATTAATTAACATTTCCCACATAAAACATGCATTTTACATTAATAAACAGTCAGAAATATTGATCCGAACATTGTATGCTTTTAGTTTGAAAGTGCACTTCCTGTATTTTACTTGCACTTCCGTTTCTGTGTGCTATGTTTATCAAACTTGACTTTCTCCTCCGCGGCTGCAGCTGACGGCTCTTCACGGGGACAGATCACCTCCTACCCGGGGTTTGCATGCTCTCACTGGGGCCGTACCTTCTCCAAGACTCGCTGTGGATCCGAGGAGTTAAAGAAGGACTCATTAAACCCAAGTAAGCAAGCACATATCGCGAAATATAACTTAGATCGTCGCCGCATGTTGCACTGGATAAGCTAACGGTGTCATAAATGCAATGGCAAAGCGGGTTTTTATTGGCTGTGCATAATTACGCAAATGTAAATGTCGACTTCTGTCTTAAGTGAAGTGAGTTGAGTTATTTGAATATTTTTGTGTGGTTTATTTAGTTTATTCTTGACGTTTAGATGGATGTTTCTGAAATAAGGTGTACAGCGCATCAGGCTTCATGGTGTCTTGCTTAAAGACATAGCGCAATTCTCAAGTAAATGTATTTATGTAATAATTATATTTTTTGCAGTGAACGTGTGTGTTGCTTAGAAGAGACATATACAGTAATTCATTTGACACATTGCTGCTTTTTACAACCCAATCGATAGTAGTAACCTTGTAACGGCTGTACTTTTAGTAGGAGTGCTTGTATTTGTAGTAATAGCTGTTGTAGTAAATATAAAACAGTTCAAACTTCTCACTGTGCTCTTCTAGTTTTATCACTGTGAGTAGTCTCATTCTTTGATTGTGAAACATAATCTCTAAAATCTATAGTGCAATATGGGTTTTGAAATTCTGAAAGTAGAAGTCAAATATTACTATTACCCAGTGGTGGAAAGTAAGGAAGTAAAAGTAGTAAAGGACTGTACTTATGTATAAATCTTAGGTATCTGTACTTTACTTGAGTACATTTTATAGTGGATACTTTTTACTTACTTTACTACATTTGAGAGCAGGTATCTGTACTTTCTACTCTACTACATTTTTGCACAGGCTAAAAAGTACAAGAATTGTTTTTATTATTGTCTGAGACCTGCTGAAAAGGCTGGAGGTTTATTTTTAATATATTTGTGATTTGAGCAAACAAAAATATACAGATAAAAACGGCTAGGAAAAAACAACTATCAATTCAGTTGTTTCTGTTGAACAAAATTAAAGACAAATCTTTATCAAAATCACTGCATTTGAAGCTTTATTAGATCTCAAAATCTGCACAAAATACTTTTATTTTTACTCTTTAAGTACATTTTTAAACAGGTACTTTAATACGTTTACTTAAGCAGATTTTTACATGTGATACTTTTACTTTACTTTTTTTTGCTCTGCTATCTGTACTTTTACTTAAGTACTTAACACAACTGAGTGCTTCTTCCACCACTGTTATTACTATACCATATACCCACAAATTTTAGGAATGGGACAAGATCTCGTGCCGTCTATAGGAATGGAACAGTATGAACTTTCCATGGTGTGATACCATGACCAAAAATACCACGGTAACATGATACAGTGTGGAGTAGTATATTTCATAATGCTTAGCAAAAACAATGGGCGTCTTACCTAAAAAACATGTTGGTATATGAGATATTGGTCCTTGGTTATTTAAGCCCCACTTTGCTGTGCAGAGATTTGGAGGAGCACAGAGCAATTATCAGGGTAAAACATGGGCTTCCTTCAGAGTAGTTATTACATTATAATCATGCATATAAGACATATTTGATGACAATAATCGGGCTGTTCATCTTTAGTCATTTAGTAGATTAATCGGTTGGTGGTGTCTTATTCGACTAATCATTTTATTTGGATTATAAGGGTTTCTATGGGGCACCAGCAGAAAGGAGAAGTGAGTGAGTGATTAAACTGAAGAATTGGTATTTTTGGTATTTAAGTGGAAAAAAAAGGCAGATTAAACTCCTGATTCACAATTTTAATCTGTCATTTTATATATTAATACATACATAGATTGTTTCCTAGTACTTTTTTCTGTATAAATAGTCTGCATGAACTCTCGTGCAGGTGTAGTCTTGTGAGTGAAGTTTGGGTCAGATACATTGAGATATTTAATAGTTTTGTAGGCCTGTCATGATAATTACTATATCAAGTTATCGTTCAGTACATGACAGATAGAACAATCATTTTTGGGTGTCAATATTTATCGTGGGACTTTTTCTTTGCTCTAATGGGAAATATTTTGTTATTTTTCTGTACTGTGGTGAGATTTGAGCTGTAGAAGTTTGAATTATGACTTTCTATGACTCATTATAGATACAGACTAATTACTTTATCATCTATATTTACTTATATATCGCACTTCAAAATGTGTTATCGCGACAGGGCTATAGTTCTGAGAGCTTTTTATTCGACTAATCGATTGGCAGGACCAAGAATTACTTCAGTGGACCGCAGCCCTGATCCAGACTAGACCTGGTCTTATTGTCTCTCCTTTGTGTTCTGGTGTGTACTGGCTGTACAGTGGCCCCTCTCGCTCCAGCTCCTCTGAATAGACTCTCATCTGTTTAAACTGTTCCCGTTTAGGACGTCCCACCGTCACTTACCCTCCATGTGCTCCTCTGCTCTGCTCTGGTCCAAAACAAAACACCTCATTCAGAGCGCTTCCCCTACACCTCTCCTCTCTCTTTCCTCTCTCTCTCTCTACTTCTCTCTCCTCTCCTCTTGTTCTTCTCTCTTTCTCGCTTTCATTCTTCCTCCTCTCTGTCTCTCTTCACTCTCTTGTTCACTGTTTCTCCCTACCCCTCTCTGTCCTCTCGCTCTCTCTGATACTCTCTTGCTTCTCTCCTTCTCTGTTCCTCACTTTTCTGTCATCCTCCTTACCCCTCTTTCTCTACCCCATCGGTCTCTGTCTTCTCTCTCTTTTCTTTCTCTCTCTGTCTCTCCTCTTTCTCCCTCTCCCCCTTCTCTTGTCCCTCTCTCCTCCCCTCTCTTCTCTCTCCCTCTCTCTTTCACTCACTCGAGATGTTGTGCACGTTTAGCCACAGTGGACCAGTTCTCTGCAGCTAAAACTCTGAACAGAGCCTTAACCCCAAACGTGCTGTTGTGTCCTGGATAAAGGACTCGCTGTTAATGGGATAAAATTCCTCTGGTTTATGTGAATCAAAGTGAGACGAGGACAAAGAAAAAATTGGCAAATTATGTAACCTCATCATGATACTGCGATGCATTCTGTGGGTTTTTTATGGCATGTTTTTCTGTATAGAGAAGAAATATAACTACTATTACATTTATTCATTACTAAAATATCATACAATCTGTGACTGGGACTCTCCATGGAACATTCTCGCCAGAGCAATGACATCTCCACGGAGACAAACAGGTGGCACACCCTACACAAGAAAAGCTATATAGTGCATCTTTAATCGATTTTCAGTTTAAAGGGGATATATTCTGTTATGAGCCTTTACCCATGTTATAGCAGTGTTCCTGTTTCCTGTCATGAGTTTACTAAAAGTTGTATTTTGATTGATTCATGCATATTTGAGTAATCCCACATGTGTGTTTCGAAAATTGCTGTTTTCACCTACCCACTGTTAGGGCTGTATGCCTTTAGTCATTCAGTCAATTAATCGATCGGTGGTGTCTTGGTTGTCCAAACTTTGTGTTAATTGATTAATTATTTTATTTAGATAACAAGGAATTAAATGCCCAACAGCAGAAAGGAGGAGGTAGGGAGTGGAGTAGCTGAAGATTCAAGAGTGAGTCCTGTGTTTAATCTGCCTTTTTCCTGTGTTCAATACTTTTTTTTCTGTATTAATAGTTATATTATAGTTATTTAGTTATATAATAGGCGGCATCTCAGTTGTGCAGTTTTGAACAGGAAGTCAATGGGCCTGTTCCTAATATCAAGCCATTTTAGATCAATATTACGGTTTACAATGAACAAAATATGAAATAATGATTCATAGTTTTAATACTAAAAAACAGACAAAAACATGATATATTTTAATATGTTTTTACACAAATCTATGGTTGTTTTTCTGCGCTGTGTCCGGCTGCAGACCACACTGACCTGTTCTCACCCCACTCTCCCCTGTGACCCTGTGAGCTGTGTGTAGCAGGTGTCATTATGTTATTTAAGAGTACCACTGTATTTCCCTACGATTTGCATTGGATCTGACTGTTCGACTGTTTAACCATCAGGAAACATCTGACCACATGTACCACAGGGTCATGTGGCAGGATCTGGGTTTGAACACTCCATACAGCTGGGCTCACCTTTCTTTGGAGTAGATTCAGCCATTCAGGGTTACGCCCACGTATTTGCACTTTTTAGCATATCAGTAATCAGCCTTAAATCTCCAACTGATGTCGATGTTGGAAAGATATTATCTGAACACTTTACTGTGAAGATGGTACTGCACAAAATACGACAACTTTCATATGAGTTTGCCGTGAAATAGGATGTGGATTAGTTTGTTGTAATTTAAAACCATATAATTTGTGGCTCTATCAAAATTTGCCCAAAAAATATCGGCCATTGGCTGTTCTGGTTTTTAAACAATCTGCAATGGCCATGAAAAAAAAAAACACATTGGTCAATCTCAAAATTCAGTTTCAGTCATTTTTAATTGTCAATGATCATCTTGGTTTAGTCCTGGTTTACTCCTGGTCTAGTCTCTGGTTTAGTCCTGGTCTAATCCCAGTCTAGCCCTGGTCTAGTCCTGGTCTAGTCCTGGTCTGGCCCCTGTTGTCTCACAGTTATTCCTCAGTGTTTCCATAGACGCTGGTTTCCTCTCAGTGGACTGTTATTAAATCTGCTCTCCCTCTGGACTCACTGCAGGGACTTTACAGGTTAGACTAGTCACACTGCTCCCCCTTCTCTCTCTCTCTCTCTGTCTCACTCTCTCTCTCTCCCTCTCTTTTTCTCTTTCTCTCCCTATTTAATTGTTATTTTTGACAAGCATTGCGATTATGATTCAATTTTAACATGTGGGGCCAATTCATCAGAAAGCCTGAGGGCTGCATTGGGTCCCCGGGCCATAGTTTGAACATCCCTGATCTAAATAGCTGCGATTTGATGATTTATGGTTTGGATTTTCTCTCTAAACTTGGAGGGCCCTGGTTGGACAGTGTGTAAACAGAGGAAGAGGGGCCGTGTCTGACTAAACAGACAGGAGCACGCGGCTACAGCTAAATGTGGTTTGACTGGTGACGTCAGCTGCTCTGGACTATAAACACACTTTACTGTTATAGACACAGGAGCTCCAATGGCCTTCACCTCCATCTAAACTCATCTACAAAACACTTAGCAGCTTCCACAGGATCACACTGAGATAAACAGGTTCCAGTTTTTCCCAGTTAAAGGTGCTCGATGTATGGCTCAACGATTTGGGAAAAATAATATATCGCAAAGACTTTTTAATAATAGGATTGTGTTCAAAGTTCACATTTTAAGCAGGTCCAGAGAATTGACAAAGACTGAAACATGAACTGACAAACTAATACAAGAATCCCATTTCAGAACATGTTTTACAGATCTAAAGTACAGGGTCAGCTGTTTTTATGCAGAATAAGCCAGGATATTCTGTTTGTGGAGAAAATTATGGTACTTCAGAAATTCAATGGAGATGCTAATGTGTTGCCTGAAATGTTCCACAGTAAGGCATTAAAATTATCTAGCTTCCTGAGGACAAGTAGGTAACACTACCAGACCAAGTTACAGGACAGATCTGTGGAGGGGCAATCACGCTCACACAGTTAGAATATATATTTTTTCAATGTATTTGGGTTGTAGTAAAACACATGCACTGAATAAATCCACGATAAATTAGTTTAATGCCATACTGTGGAACATTCCAGGCAAAGCAAAAACATCACAGAGACAAGCAGGTGACGGGCCCACCACCATAAGTTACATATAGGGCATCTTTAAAGATGGCAAAGGCTGTAGGGCAATAGAAATGGATGATTTCATTCCTTTTTTTGGTGATATCGTCATATTGATACTTTGCAGTGACATCACGCTGGGGGTGTTCTACATGTATGTGTATTGGCGGAATGTTAACCAGTTATGATAGAGAAATAATGCACACATTAGCAAACACTGCCAAAAAGGGTTTCAAGATTGTCTGAAAACTCAAGAAAAAAATACAAAATGCATTTAAACAACACATTTTCAGGAGCCTGTGATCAATACAAGTGTTCATGGTCCTGTTTATGAGTTTGATTTTCAACAATCATATTTGGGAGACAGTTGTTTAACAGCACAAATCAGCTCACGTGTTGTAGTTCCAACTAAGTTAGTTCTTTTTGGTCAGATTGTATTAAAATAAAGCTCAGATTAAAGTCTAACAAGCCTCAGACAGAGCAGTGCTTATAGTTAGCATCACACCCCCAGGGAAGGTTGATGACATCAGCTGCAAAGTATCAGTTGGGATTCAATGCTTTACAGACATGTTTCCCCACACACTGCTCCTATTGTTCTGCCTCGATCATGCTCTGAGTGAGTGACAAGTGGTTTTAACCAATCACAATGAAGTGTGGGCTTTCAGGAGAAGCAGATAGCTTTAGTTACAAAATAAAAGTACAAAATTAATTATTTTAATTTAATGTAATATTTACTGCCATATCTAAGCCCTAAAATACTGTAAAATAAGATCTATACCTGTATACAGTGGAGACCACAGCCCTGTAAATTGCCATATCTCTCTTAGTTTCTCTCTCTTTCTCCCTCTCTCTTTTGCTCTCTGTGTTACTCTCTCTCTCTATTTCCCCTCTCTGTCTCTCTCATTCCTTCTCTCCCATTCACTCCTCTCTTTCTTATCTCCTCTGAGTCCATCTCCAAAGCTGCACTCATCTTTATAGTTTCATCAGAGGAGGATCTTTGACAGCGTTTCCATGGCGACAGGAGTAGAAAAAGGTCACGTGACATAGGTTTGGTTTGGATGCGTTCAAGTGTCTCCGGACTCTGTGGGGGATTTTTGGACGTCAAATGCTTGGATCCACTTCAGGGACCTCTGTCAGTTTCTGGGCAGAAGTTGTGAGATGTCAGGAATATAAATGTAGTGTAGTTTCATTGGTTAGAATCTGTATTGTTTATTTCCATTGGCCATTGAACATTTGATAATATACAATATGTTTGCCACCTGCCTAATTACACTGTGACTAGAGCAGGGCTGCTCAAACTTTATTTATTTTAAAGTTTAGGCAGCCCTGCCTAATAAACTTTTAATAAAGTAAAACTTTACGTTTTACTTTATTAAAAGTCCTATATTACACAACATTG
>JACM01021752.1:0-24886 GCA_000787095.1 Periophthalmodon schlosseri | reverse complement strand
GTGTGTGTGTGAGCATGTGTGTGTGTTTCCTCACCCTCTGGTCTGTACTGGGCGATGATGGTGACCACCTGCCCCGCTCCTTTGAGAGCTGCTGCTGCCTGCTCATGAGTGGCTCCTCGCAGGTCTATGCCGTTTACCTGGAAATAAGACAACTGTTACTCATAATATACACACTAAACTATAACAATAAAGACAAGAAAATACTCATCTTTTTGAATTTGAATTGCAAAAAATGAGAGAGGGAGAGAATGGGGTCTGTGGCACTCTGATATGAAAGAGACATACCAACACGTTCAGTTTTGCAATCCACATTCCAATGGATCTTTGAAGAGGACAGATCTTGTGAAATACAGGCTCCACTCCTTTATTCCTGAATCACTCACTTTTCTCTCAACTTTTTATTTTTATATCATGAATTGCATATACTTGATACTTTGCTCAAAATTATCAAGTACATCACCCCAATAAGAGCAGATTTATTATGACTTCTCCATTTCCTGTGAAGAATTATTTTATTTTATTGTGCACTATATATACACTTCCTGTTTTTTTTTCCCTGTTCTTGTAAATAGTTTTGTTAAATTCATACTTTTTTCTATGTACCAAAATGGGCACAGATGATAGAATGGTGAAAAGCACTTATAAGGGACTTTGACTTTTGATTGGTTGTAATCCTTGTTTCATGCATGTGCAGAAAAGGAACAGGGAAAAATATTATATTTGAAATGGAAGACTTTTGTCTGTATAACATTTGCTCTTTCAAAAAATAAAATAAAATAAAATAAATAAACAACAACAAATAAATAAAATAAAATAAAATACTTAGTTCAGCTGTGTGATCTATCATTTATCTGCCTGACAAAAGTACATCAGGGGTCTATGCTGTCATTTCAGTGTCCAAGATAATATATATTTTCTACATTTTGAGAGGGAAACATACACATACACTGTTTGTACTGCCTGCATACTATTATTATTATTATTATTAGTAGTAGTAGTAGTAGTAGTAGTAGTAGTAATAGTAGTAGCAGTAGCATTAGTAGTAGTAGTAGTAGTAGTAGTAGTAGTAGCCTTAGTAGTAGTACTAGTATTATACTACAAGTACACATATGTACTTATTGGAGTCTGTACCAACCACATGATGTAATACAAATAAAAATGTATTAAAAGGATCTGTAACTGTATTAAGGCACTGTTTTTACATACAAAACAATTATAAAATGAGGGTGTTTTTCCATAAAAAAGTAATAAAATATAATAACAGAGAAAACAGATTTTGCCACAGTAGTGCAGTGTTAGCCAGATGATGATAATGATCAAATACCATAGTGAGTAGAATAACAACGGATGATTGGATTTGTCTGTTTCCACAATAATGCCAGACCCCATACGACACTATTTTCTGATCTGTTCTAATGTTGTTTCCTCATCACAAACAGACCTGGAGTTGTGTTTTGTTTCATTCACATGTTTAACACACAAATCCTGCATATTTAGGCTGAGTTCTTCTCTCAAACTGAAAGCACTCTGTTCCACCTTGTGGTAATACAGGAAGTGCTCCACTGTGTTTTTAAACTCCATACACCTTCACTAGAATCATTTGGATCATTTCAGCCCTGGAATTGTCATTCTCTACTAAACAAAAGGTAAAAGGAGCTGTTAATCTGAAAGCTACTGCTTCATGACATCACAAGGTGGAACAGAGCATTTTGAGCTTTGGAGATGTAGACAGACTAATAACAAAGGGTTACTCAAACATGTGTGAATGAAACAAAACACAACTCCAGGTATGTTTTTGAGGAGGTAACAATATTATAACATGGCTTAAAGCTTAAAACACAAAATTTGGTGTAATATAGGAGCTTTAAACCATGAAAAAGTTAACTGATGTGAATGCACCACAAAGACCCAAATCTATTTACAATATTCTGAAGCAATAGAATACTTAAACAATATAATAATTAAAATGTGTCAAGAAGTAGTAAGAAGTAATGACTGCTTTCCACATCTTTCAGTCACATGACCCATGGAACTTTAAAATGGGAATCCTGCATTTTCCCATCTGTGCAACTTTCCTCATGAGAATATGTTTCATTTTTCAGTTGACACAATTCTTTTTACATTTGGTTGAGTTGTTGTGGAGAGGACAACAGAGCAGAAGCAGCCAACCAAACAGCCCAGATGTGAACGCACAAAAATCAGTTTATGGGAAAAAGTGAAGAAAAAAAGTACGAAGGAGGGAATAGGCGAGTTCTGAACAGGAAAACCTCTGCCTAGGTCATCAGAAGTAATTGAAAACTACATTAAAAATACAGGGACGATTTACGAGCAAGGAACACATTTATTCTGGACGTTTAATGCAGACCTATTGTGATTGTGTCGCTCTATAGTTATAATCTCTGAAACCCGTGGATCATTATGGTATAATTAGCACATATTAAATTGTAATATTAATCTAAAACGACATAATTAAAGAAGAAAGTTCCGCGTTAGAAAACTGCGGTGTGGTACCAAAATGACTATACGACGCTGCTGAGTCCTATGAGTATCATCGATTAAGAAAATAAAATAGGAGAACGAAGTAAATACAGAGCAGTTGGCATGTGCCGGTGGCAGTGAAAATGGGTGTTGAGAACGAAGTAAATACAGAGCAGTTGGCTCTGTATTTACTTCTGGTGGCAGTGAAAATGGGTGTTGATCAAACATGAATCACTCCAAATACAACTTCAAGAGGGTAAATGAAAAGGAAACAACTATAACATGGTTAAAAGCTCTGAAAAGTCGATTTTGCAGAATAGGTCTGAGTTAAACCTTCAAGTAAAATTATAAACTAACAAAACTAGGCAAGATTTTTAGTGAAGTACCTTAAAATAATCTTAATAATGATAAAAGACCTGCCATATGCATTTGAACATTTGAGCAAAAACTGGAAAATGAGCTCCTTAACGAACACAGGAATTCCATGCATTTCCGAACAAGTTTGTAGAGTTCTAAACACTACAAGGTTAACAGTTTTTTCAATAATAGGAAAAATGTAATATTTATAAAGGAAATTTGAACACGTAAATCATTACAATCTTAACAATTTGATATTTAAACCCGCTCAAAGACTCAAACTGTACTTCCGATTCTTACGCAATATATGGTGCAGCCCTTTCAACGCGTACACTCAATAGACAGAAGAGTGAGTTATTCTTAGCCTTCAAAACTAGGCCAATGTGGGAACTCTAACTGCCCGTTCTCATCAGGGCAGACGCTGTGCTGAGGGGTGCCAAGTGATGTGCCAGTCTGTGCCATGTTGATGTAACTACGTGTAGCATAGCGTATACAACAGTAAATGAAACAGATCCATGTAATCTGTGCAGTGTGGGCGGCCATCACAATTATCCATAATGAGGCGGGACACAGTCATTTCCCTTATGCTAACGCCCACTCTACACTGTTTATATCTGCTTACAGTAGTTAAGTGTACTATGCAACTTTTCTGGTGGAGATCTGCCACCTGCTTGTTTCCATGGAGATGTTATTGCTTTGCCTGGAATGTTACACAGTATGACATTAACGTATCTATCTTCCATGAATTCAATTAGTTTTTTTATTGCTCAAAAGTACCATGAAAAAGATGCATTCTTATTGTGAGTGGGTCGCCTCTCCACAGATCGAACCAATAACTTGGCCTGGTGGAGTCACCTGCTTGTGTCCATGCAGATAAGTTTAATGCCATACTGTGGGACATTCTACGCAAAGCAATAATATCTTAAACTTAAAAACTTAAGTCCAATACCTTAAACTTAAGTGGTGGATGTAAAGGGGCTAATAGCACAATATGTTTTTGTGTAAGAGATTCATGATAATGATCAAATTTGATCACCTAACACTAAATTATGTTTAAAAATATATTTGTGTACAGTAAATTGATGCCCGGAAAACCAAAGTTTTTATTTACTCATGCATGTTGCAACAGTTATGGAAATATGGCAAAATACATCACAATAAAGAGTAAAAATAAAGCGAAAATAAAGAGTAAAGTGGGAAAATAGATAATAAATATATAGGTATTTAAATTTTGGCATCTTTATTATGGTCAATGTAAAAATAAGTCACCAAAACTTCAGATTGCATTTTGAAATAGATGAAGTAGCAAACTCTCATACTCGCACCGTATCAACAAAATTTGGTACCACTTTATAATAACTATACCTTAAACTAACTAACTACTAACAAGTACTCAGGTCACTACTTAATAAAGGTGTTGAGATGTTGGGGTATTAAGTAGTTACTAAGTCTGAACCATTCTTAATAAACTATTCAATTGTTGTTTTTATAAACTATAAGACAAAATCTTGCAAAAAAGTCATATGTATATTTGTGCACAGTTTCCTCACAACAACAACAACAACAAAAACAAAACAAAATAAATGAAAAAAAAAAAAAAAATTATGGGAAATTTTTAAAAGCTTCAGTGAGGAATGTTCAGGGCTAATAGCACAATACTGACTGGCCTTTATATAAGAAATTCATGGTAGCAAGATTGTAAAATATATAAATAAAAATAAAATCAAAAATAAAAATATATAAATTAAATTAAATGTAATAAAATTAAAATTAAAATTAAATGGATTATTTAATGTTATCTTCACAACTAACAGTATTCTCAATAATAAATAGTTTTAATTTGCTCAAACAACGTAATATATTCAAACTGATACTAACTGTTACGCGATACTATCTGGACTTACAGATAAGATCTGGTCTCCTCTCCTCAGCTCTCCGCTCAGGTCGGCCGGTCCTCCAGCCAAGATGAACGACACAAAGATGCCCTCTCCGTCCTCTCCGCCCACGATGTTGAAGCCGAGGCCGGTGGAGCCTTTGTGTAGCACCACCTTCCGCGGCTCTCTGTACAGACAGGTCAGATAGTACAAGAGGTCAGGGGAGTCTGTGGGCTGGAGCATGGTGGTACAGGGCAGAGACAGAAGAGACAGAGGAGACAGAGGAGACAGGACCAGGCAGGTGCTGAGATCCAAGTGTGAGTGAAGCTCCAGATACTGAGCTCCAGCAGTATCTGCTCCACAGGGGACGCTGCTCCACTTTAGCACCACTGTCCCATATTCAGTTCTGATAAGAGAGGAACCACTCTGCTTTGGCATACTACTGTTTTGATCAGTGTAGTTTCTCATTATCAAAGGCATTCAAACTTTCATTCTAAACTGTACGTATCCTGTTAAAAATAAAAGGTACTACAATCACAACTAAACCTAGATCGAGCAGAGCCTTAACCTGCAGATAGAGAAAACATATAAGTTTTTCTCATTCTCAGTATAGCAGACGCTGCACTAGCACTGGTTCATGATTGGCTGCAGGTTCTGGGGTTTAGGTAGTGACCATTCAGATCCGAGAGAGGCATTTTAGGTTTAAACCAACTGGATTTTAGCATTGGAGCTGGCAACCCAAATGAGAGACGCATGTGAGGTAAAACACAACATTAAAAATAAACAGGTTGGCCATCAATGCTAAATCAGCGTTACAGTTGTTATCAGTAAAAGCTAGATTTGAATTGGCCTTGTGTGGCTTGTAGAGACACATTTGACTTAAGAGTTCTAGTGCTTCGTAGTAGGCATCAAGGACGCACCATGTTTGTAGTCATAAATAAATACTGAACAACATGAAGGCAAACTGTTTCATCTGCTGTACCACACTGCCATCTACTGGACAGTATAAAACCTACATATGCAGTATGTGGTGTACTTTACACAGTACTGTTACCTCTTAAGGCATTAGTGACATTTTATTCAAATATACATATACATTAAAATGGCTGCTTGGGACGTACAGGAAGCAAACCACAGCAAACAGCACACATCTGTAGTTACTTGTTACTTCTCCTTCCAGTAAAAACACCATAATGAACACAGCCAACAACTTCAATACCTAAATTGCTAGATGTTTTTTGCATGTTCTCCCTGCGTCTGGTGGGTTTCCTCCAGGTACTCCCCGATCACCATAGGTCAACTCCTCCAGCTAAGGTAGTCCTGACCAAGACTAGCTAAAGATCTGGAGCTGGGTCCCCAGCGCCCACTGCCTCTGACGGGTTCACCCAGCGGCTCTGAAGGACGGGTCAAATGCAGAGGACCAATTTGTACCTTAACCTGTTTACTAGATAAGTATTCGAGAAGTCTGAAGTATTCCGTAACCCAGGCAACAGTGCACTTTTAAAATAATGAAATATCAATTGGAGATTATAACAAAGTACTACTAGAATATTAAAAGCTATGTTGGTAGTTGGTCTCCTCTTGTAAGAGCCTCTCTCCTCTTTCCACTGCTGAATAACTCAAGAAGCAATCTCCAAGCTGCCAGCGGTGCCTCCTTACTGTTCGCCCCAGACTACCCCTCTGCTGGCCACGGTGCCAGGTCAGGCCAGGAAATATATGTACTAATCTCTCATTTTTACTCTCGCTGGAGGAGAATAAAAACATCACCAGAGGATGATTTAAGCTGCTCCGCAAAGCAAAACGTCAGGCGCTTCATAAAGAGGACATAAAACGTGCCCTTTCTAATGGATTCATTTATCTGCTCTTCCCTTCAACTCATTATAACCTATTAAATAATTCAGTTCCAGAGCTCAAACTGTGATACGTTTACGCAATGAACAGACGAATATCTATAACTTTATATGCATATTCTTTGCTACATTGCAGTGGGGGGTTCTTCATGGATGTCTATGGTGGAATGTTCAGCAGTTACCATGGTGACACAATGTACACATTGGCAAACACAGCCAAAAGAAGTTTTACAATTATCTGAAAAATTGATTTAGACACAGCACATTTTCAGGAGCCTGTGATCAATGCGAGCGTTCGTGGTCCTGTTTTAGGAGTTTGAGTTTCAACAAAAAAGTGAGAGTGACTAACTGAAAAACTGTTGGCTAATGCTAGCTAGCTTGCGACTGTAATGTCATGTTAGTACAAATCAGCTCACCTTTGTAGAAGTCAGTTCTTTATGGTCAGATTGTGTTAAAACAAAGCTCAGATTATAGTCTAACTTGAGTAACAGTTTCAGACAGAGCAGTGCCTCAAGTTAGCTTCATACCCCCAGGAAATGTTGATGACGTCAGCTGCAAAGTATCAATAGTGTGTAGGAAAGTTTTAGTACCAACTTATGAAATTTAACTTAACATCTACAGCTTAATTTGTCTTAATAAAGCAGGAACGAAGACTTAATTCATAACAATGAGCAAACCGAGTTAAGCATCATATTTGTCAAAAAGAAAGTGAAAGTGGATGTGTGTTTAACAGACATCTTTACTCGTAACAAGCACAGAATATCAAAGGGACCACCTCAGTAGCATGCAGCAACAGCATCTCATGGGCATGCGAGAAAGGAGGGAAAAATAAAAGGGAAAAAAAGTCTAATTATGATTTAATCCTTGTTTTGATGAGTCATATTGTGATTCAGATATTCACACAGGCACCCACCCACTTCTCCTATTGGGCCGCCTCTTTCATTCATAGACATAGACTGAAAAATGGAGGAAAAATGATAGTAACAGGATGAATGATCAGGAATGAGAGGCTTAGACATCACTTATCTCCTGTTTATAACTCCATCCTCAGACCTAAATCAAAACAAGGAAAACAATAGTGCTAGCCTGTATGCTAATAGTTGTGAGAGCACCATTAGAGGCCTGAATGATTATGCTAAATCTGACTAAGGCCCAGTTCACACAGACCTGGCTAACAAACAGAAACAGGTGTGTTAGCTTCAGTGTAGTTAGCTCCTCCCTCCAGATAGATATAACCCTGTGTTTGTGAAGGACAAGCCTAAACCTGAGCCTGAACATCGAGTGAGGACATAGAAAAACACAGCACGATATGAGATGGACACACAGACAGAAGCAGACACAATGAATATAAAGGGACCGTGAGTGGAACATGCTTCTTCACAGCACAGAATGGGTCTAAGGACACAGCGGAGGTGATGGAGTACCTGGTGAAATCCAAGTCAGGGTACAGGCTTAAGTGATAGTTGGGGAAGGGGACGGAGTGGAGCAGGCTTTTGTCGCCCTCTAGTGGGGAAAAGTGTCGGGGGGAGGGTGCTTTGTCACATAGTTTGTTCACAGTGCTGTAAACGGGCTCTGGAGGCCTATAGTGGAGCGGAAGACAAGAGCAGAGACAGGTTAGTGAATGGATACAAGGGACCTGATAGAGACGCGATGGGAGGGACAGAAATGAGACATAAAGGACACGTATGGACAGAGCAACGATATAGACACACATAGGGACAGCAGGGAGATAGAAAGATGGAAGTGCACAAGACGTTTCACAAGGACAGAGTGGTGATTTTAAACAGAGTTGGACTAAAAATGTGCAAGCAGACAATTTGAGATTTAAGGAGAGTTTAAGGGTTTCATAAATACTTGAGTAGTTTCCGGGTTGGGCTGGGCGATACTGGCAAAAATTAATATCTCGATTTTTTTGGCTACATAAAAATTCAGACGGTATTTTAACAAATGGCTCTGTGCACAATAGCGCCCGACAACCTCACTGTTAGCATCCAGTCCAGTTTAATCTCTGTGAGGTTTTTGACGAGTCACACTAAAATGAATAAATATTTAAACATATATAAGGCAGTGGACAGGGAGCTGTGGGTGGATGTCACGGCCGACATGTTGAAAACTACACAAATAAATGAAATACTTCACCAGAGACATGTTTAGAAAGAGACATGCTTGTGTCTCAATGCTACGCTAATGCTAACTTTGACGCATAACAAATATTAAAACACCACAAACTGAAGTATTCTACATATAAAAATAACTGGGTACTCTTTATTTTAAGTAATTTGATTTATGTTTATGTTTTCTCATTTTAATAAAAGTGACTGTTAGCTTTGAGACACAGTGAGCTAGTTAGCATGCTACTGTGCACAGAGTCTATTCATCAGGTTCGAGACTAGCATAAAACGTGAATGAACCATGAAAAAAAAAAAAAAAAAAAATGTATATCCTCCACTAGATGTTTTTGTCTCTTTTTGAAGTATTTTAAGATATTTTAATTTAGCAAAAAACAAAACTTGTAT
Organism: Periophthalmodon schlosseri; assembly: GCA_000787095.1. NCBI lineage: Eukaryota > Metazoa > Chordata > Actinopteri > Gobiiformes > Gobiidae > Periophthalmodon > Periophthalmodon schlosseri. The sequence continues at coordinate 15,811 of JACM01021752.1, read as the reverse complement.
ATCACTTTTTCAATACATCTCTCATCTCTATTTCCAGGTCTGTTTACATTTTCACAATCCATATTGACTATTTGAATAAGTCAAAATGCCGTTATACATTTGCAGTATTTATTTCTAGTAACAAATATACTTACTACTATTGTATGTACTGTGGTAAGAAAACACATTTTATTAATATTCTTTTCTCTTACTTCGTTTATGTGGTTCTGTGTGGTAGAGTTTGTGTTTAAATCATGTGCAGGGATGGCACAGTATGAAGTTTCTATGGTTTCATAAACATGTTTGTATCGCTACTTAGTTCTGCCCCACTTCACTGTGTAGAGATTTGGGGAAACGCAAAGCACCTCCACTGAATACAGTTACCAGTATGTAATACCACACGAATTTAAATAGACTTCAGACTGTTCCATCTTTGTTATTTACATTATTTACCAGTATGTAATACCACACGAATTTAAATAGACTTCAGACTGTTTCATCTTTGTTATTTACATTATTTGTGGCGTGATAGACCCAGTGGTGGAACGTGATGAAGTGCAAGTAGTAAAGTACTGCACTTAAGTAAAACATTTTAGGTATCTGTACTTTACTTCAGCAGATTTTAAAATGGATACTTTTTACTTTTACTTCTCTGCATTTGAGAGCAGGTATCTGTGCTTTCTACTCCACACATTTTTGAAACAGGACTGAAAAGTAAAACTAGTTTTTATTATTGTCTGAGACCTGCTGAAAAGTCTGAGGGTTTAGTTTTAACATGTTCAGAATTTGAGCAAACAAAAATATACAAATAAAAACAGAAAAATATATCAAATCTGTTGTTTCGGTTGAACAAAATTCAGCTCAAATCTTTATCAAAATCACTACATCTGAAGTCTTATAAGACCTCAAAATCTACATGAAATACTACTTACTTTATACTTTTTAAGTACATTTTTAAACAGCGGTGCGCCCCTTCACGCCCAAACCGCTGGTTTAGCAGGGAGTGGGCACTTAGCAACGCTGTCAGTCAAACCTGTTGCTAATGCTGCGGGGGGTGGGCACTTAGCAACGCTGTCAGTCAAACCTGTTGCTAATGCTAGCGGGAGCGACTTCGGGGAAAGAAGGTGCCTGATTTGTCTGTTATCAATGTTCATATCTTGAGTTATGGACAAAATAGCGAAATAAAAATACCAGGATCATGTAAAGTGGGTTACTATGAACATTTTAAGACCAAAATGACGAGGCTCACTGCAGCAGTTACAGAGAGAGTGAAGACAATGTTTCAATGTAAAGTGAATTGGAGCCAGAGTCGATTCAGCCGGAAGTGCGCCCACGATCACTTCCTATTTGAAACGCGGCGGCTAGCAGGTTAGCTATGTCCATTTACATATACTGTCTATGGGTGTATTGCATTTTTAAAATTAATTTTACATCTCATAAGGCGATGGACAGAACCACAGTGAAAGAAAACATGAAAAAAGACACCAGAACTAGAGGGAAGAAATGTTGAATGCCATAGAAACTCCATTTCAATGTAAAAAGGCTCATGCACAAATATGTAGGTCTGCTTTCTATTCAAAACACATGCTGTAAACAATATTATACATGCAAGCATCAACTGAAACAGAGCAGCTCACCTCAACTGGAAGTGGGAGTCATATCTGTGTCCGTCTCCATCGTCTAGTGAGGAATTTCTACGAGGATGGACACAACAAGTTTATACAGCCTCTTCGCCAAGTCATAACGTTGTATTATCTGTGTAGTTCAATCGCATGCAGAGACATCAGACGGAACAGGAACACAACAGGAAACAGATAAGACAGGGCCATGCCAGGAATTCAGTCGTCGGCATCATTGGCACGAACCATCTGAGTGTTAGCTTATACCGGAGAGAAGAGCCTAATCGCACACCAGCGCTAATTGAGATTGTGGGTTAAACACAGATCTGAATTTAAACCAAGAGAGCTCAAGTGTGCTAACTGTGCAAGAGATTGTGTTGATGTTCTAGAATTTCAGATGGAGGGCAGGGGTCTGTATAACTCTATGGGAGATTCACAGTTTTTGAAAGAAATGTTTTTGAAACAAACGTAACGGCCTGCTCTCTGGCCTCTCTAAACGAGCGTTAAGACAGCTGCAGTACATCCAGAACGCTGCTGCTCGGGTCCTGACTAGAACCAGGGAGTACGAGCACATAAGTCCTGTGCTCAGGTCTCTGCACTGGCTCCTGTGGCTCAGAGAATAGACTTTAAAGCAACTCTGCTTGTTACAAGTCGCTCCATGGCCCAGCACCAAAGAACATCTCCCACATGTTAGTGCCGTATGAACCATCTCACACTCTGAGGACTTCAGGGACCGGCCTCCTGCTGCTGCCCATAGTCAGGACTAAACCAGGACTAAACCAGGACTAAACATAGGGAATCAGCGTTTCAATTTTCTGCAGCTAAAACCTGGAACAGTCTTCCTGAAGATGTGAGACAGGCCTCTACTTTGACAATGTTTAAATCCAGGCTCCAAACGGTTCTGTTTAACTGTGCATATGACTGAAAGGTTTTTATTCTGCACTCTTCTCTTGTAATGTTCATTTTATGATGATTATTTATGATTTGATTTGTTTGTGTTGTGATTTTAATGTCTTTCTTATTCCGTAAAGCACTTTGAATTACTTTGTGTAACAATTGTGCTATACAAATAAACTTGCCTTGCCAACATGATCCACAAATGCAGCAATTTGAACTTGAGAATTATTTGGGATTAGCTCCATAAACTGCCATATTAATCTTATGTCTTAAAGTGCTTTCAGCTGACAATGATCACGTCTTTGGGGTTGAATAGCATCATGTTTTACTGAAGCTATTGTGAAAAAATATGAAAAAGATGATGAACTTTGTGTCAGTTTTTAATTCATAAGGACAGGCCCTGTAATATCTGACAGTTAAACAGCAAATTCCTCCTGAGAACTCTGACCTGTCTCCAGCTCAATTTCAAACTATATGTAATTATGTAATTCAGTGGTGGAACATAACGAAGTAAAAGTAGTAAAGTACTGTGCTTAAGTTAAAATGTTAGGTATCTGTTCTTTACTTAAGTAGAGTTTAAAGTGGATACTTTTTACTTTTACTTCACAACATCTGAGTGCAGGTATCTGTACTTTCTGCTCCACTACATTTTTGAACTGGACTGAAAAGTAAAAGTTTTTTTAATTATTGTTTGAGACCTGCTGAAAAGGCTGAAGGTTTATTTTTAACACTGTCCTTTAACACACACAAACAAAAATACACAAATAAAAACAGCTAGAAAAAAAACCTATTAATTCAATTGTTTCTGTTGAGGAAAATTCAGCACAAATCTTTATCAAAATCACTACATTTGAAGCTTTATAAGATCTCAAAATATGCGCAAAATACTTTTTCCTTCTTAAGTACATTTTTAAACGTGTACTTTAATACTTTTACTTAAGTACATTTTTGAGTACTAAAATTGAGTACTTCTTCTACCACTGTAACTTAACATGTAGTGACATCACATGAACACAACCCATAGCAGTTTGAAAAAAACAAAACAAAACTGAAAACCCACCTCTTCTCCCTGGCATTTAATACTAGCTAGACAGGATATCTTGGTGTTTTATTGTTCTTTTCCTATGTATCGTGTGATCTGTATTTGTTTTTTGTTGACTTTTATGTGACGTACTTTGGTCAGCTCAAGTTGTTTTCAAGGGCCAATATGATACTATTTTCTGATCTATGTTATAATGTTGTTACCTCCTCAAAATAATTCATTTTGCGTAATATAGGAGCTGTAAATGTGCTATATAAATAAACTTGAATTGAATTGAAGGCAGGTTTTTACATAACTTTGCACAATATTTCACTGGTTTCACACTTTGGCCCGCCCTGATTCTATTCTCCGTCCACTCAAAAAACACTTGAAGCGAGCGCCTATGATAACAACACCCACTGAATTACACACTCTGGCCTTTTTGACAATCGGAACATCTTAAAGAGAAAGATAGAGCCCATAAAGTCTTAAATAAAGAGCTGGGGCCATTTTATGTGAGCTTATTCACTGCCTTAACTCCACCGAATATATATATATGCGTCCTTCAAGCCAGAGTGAGCTATTAATCATACTCACAAATCATGCTCTTCCTTTAAAAATAAAGGGACAGGCTCAAGGCAACAGTGAGGTGAAGTTTTCTCTTGAATGTAGAATGTAGAGAGCAAATTTTAATATCTTGAGAAGTTTTGGATTCACTTATTAATGATAATTAGATGTCATTTTTGCAATTTGCAGATAGAAAGGAGCTGTAGCTAAATCCGGTACAAAACATCCTGTCTTTTGTAAGGTTAATGGCTGAAGTAAACAAAACCTATTTCAAAATTATCTTAAAGCCCTTGTACATGATTTTTTTCCCCATGTATTTGAGCAAAATGTTTCTTTCCCCAGTACAGATGTGTTGCATAAGCAGATCTTGAGGTCAAAATAAGTCTGCTGTGCGCTGTCTGCATCTACTTATAAAACGTGTTATTTTCCACAAATCAGGAAGTGTGTGTTAGCATGCTAGTTGTTGTTATCTTTACTGTCACGGCAAAACTCTGCTCTGGTCTTTGATAGTTGAGCTTGGTGAGTAATTAAGATGCTCGGAATGCATTTATATTAGGTAAGTGAGGAACAACTTAGGACCACTGCAAACTGTTTGAAAACTAATTCTGTTTTTCATATTTTTAAGTTAAAATGAGGTACAGCCCCATATTACTCTATTTTCTCATCTATGTTATAATGTTGTTTCATCACAAACATACCTGGAGTTGTGTTTTGTCTCATTCACACATGTTTAATCCTGCATATTTAGTTCTTCTCTCAAACTGAAAACACTCTGTTCCACCTTGTGATGTCATGTGGTAATCCAGGAAGTGCTTGGTTGTGGTTTTAAACTCCATACGCCTTCACTAGAATCATTTGGATCATTTCAGCCCTGGAATTGCCAATCTCTACTGAACTAAAGGTAAAAGGAGCTGTTAACTTGAAAACTACCCCCTCATGACATCACAAGGTGGAACAGAGCATTTTAAGCTTTGGAGATGTAGACAGACTAATAATAAAGATTCAAACGTGTGAATGAAACAAAACACAACTCCAAGTATGTTTTTGAGGAGGTAACAACATTATAACATGGCTTAAAGCTCAAAGAGTCAATTTTGTGTAACATAGGACCTATAATATCACAATATATTTCAAAAAGCATTGAAAACAGCCCGGTTTGTACTGAATATAAATCATTTGTCAGGAAAACAGCCAAACTGATCCCGTAAGACTCCTATAGCAGTTTTTGCATGTTTAAAATCCATCTTTGGGCCTGATTGGGTTGGCGAGGGGCAGACGGTGCAGAGGTTTGGGCAGTTGGCCTGGTTTTTCCTGCTGCATCATTTAAACAGAGTGAAGCAGAAATGAGTCCGACAGTCAGAGCGCATCAGAGCCAACCGTGACCTTGGAGCGACCCTCTGGTGCGACCCTCTGGTGCTATTAAGATTCAGGGAGGGGACTGTACAGCTGGACCGTTGCCGTGGTGATAATTCATATTTTTATTCTCTGAAATTGGAAAAACATCACAGCTAGTGTCCACCTTATTCTGGACGTTACCGTGGGTGAACACATCGTCATTAGGGTTGTATTATTTTGCATGGGGCTCCCGATCTTAAGAGCGAATCAGTTCTATACAGACTACAAAGCCGTTTTAAAGGCTCCCAGCGAAAACTCAACCTACTTTATATATATTTTAGCGGCAAAACTTTTCTCAAATTCTCCACTGAATGAATCGAAAGCGCGGTTTTGTAGCATCTAGAGGCAAAAGTGGGCGGAGTGGAATAAGGTCAGTATAAATTTGCTGAAGCTGTGAGAGGTTCCTTGCGTTTTCGCTTTGAGACGTTTTGAAACTCAAACCTCATTGATCGGCAGTGGAGGGATGTTAAGAGTTCATTTACTCCTGTTATGGCTGTTTGGCTTTAGCTGTTTAGTCAAATAAACATCAATCTTTAAAGAATTGAGTCATTTTATTAGGACTATAGCAGATTTAAAGGAGAGAGGAGGAAGCGCTGTGTTAGCTTGAGTTTTGGCAGTGGCTGGACGGTCTAATCTGCCTTTTCACTTTTGGAGATGCTGTTTGCTAGCGCTTCTCTGCACGTACAAGTTTTGCATGAGATCTTAATAATGATTTTTACCAGCGTCAGCAACACGGCCCTTTTAAGTCGATTAAATCAAGAATTTCTTCAGTTAACTACAGGACACACAGTACAACTATGGGATCATTATTATAGGAGTACAGACAATAGCAAATAAAAGCCATCAGTACAAAATTTAAATTCAAGCACCTATCCAGAGATTCCCCGAGAAATGATCCAATTTGTCTCAGTAATAATGGGTCTAATAATACTAAATTGAGATGTGCAAAATTGCCTGATGCCGTAACATTAAAAGGCCCATATTACGCTATTTATAACATGGCTTAAAGCTCGCAAGAGTCCATTTTGTGTAATATAGGACCTTTAAAGAATAACCAGTCCTCTGTATTACTGTGAGCCCCATACATAGACCACGTTATTGTTGCTAACTATTGCCGCTATTGCCAACTCAACAGCAGGTGAAGTGGCACAGGCTCAGAACGCTGCTCGTTAGCACAGTGCTAATCTGTGAGGTCATTAGGAGCACACATCGGCCCAGAGCAGACACTAAACCTCTTAACTCCAAAGAGAATGGACCCATAATCCTTCACTCTACAGGCTTTAGACAGGCTCCTCTGTTACTCTCCAAAATGAGCTTTTGTTATCGGCCCTTGCACAGTTTGTTTGGCGAATGCTGTGTGAAAACCAAAATATTTGTGAGAGACGCAGCCATGACGTAATCTACGACAACCACGAAGCAAAGAGGATTTTATGATTTCTGATATTTGTTGAACAGTTAGTACCTCACAAAGTACTTCTGTGAGTGCGTCGTTCTGCACACAGACCTGCCATGATAATTGCTATATCAACATTTTGTTTAATACATAACAGATGGAACAATAATCTTCAGGTGTCAATGTTTATTGCTGTTCCATTTTCCTTGTACTAATAGAGAACATTTTGTCTACGCTCAGGTTGGAGCTGTAGAGAGTTGAATAAATATCTTCTACGACTCAAACTCCTAAAGTGTTTCATTCTGCAGTTTATTTATTCTAGCTCATGTTACAATATTGTACATTTAGACACTTTTGGTGCCTTATTAGGGCTGCCTTATAAATTAGCTTCAATATTATTGTTTATTCCGCAAATTTTCATTGAGCAAAATATACAGAAACACACTGTGGACGGCGGAGTTTAGTAAGCGGACTATAAGAAACTGCCTCTAGTTTAATTTCTCACCTGACACAATCGCAAATTACAAAACAGCAAAACAGCAAAAACCATGGGAAAAGTCCAGAGATTTTCAGCCAGCCAATAAAAACCTGTCCACACTTTTATAAAACAAGAGAAATAATGATGTAGAAAATGAAGCTGGTTCTTTTCATGAAAACAAAAGTGATGCTACCACAGCTCTGCACAGAACAGAACACGTCTCTTAACTTTTCACCCTAATCACGGCGCTATTGTGTGGGACTCTGTTGCCCCAAGCAACGGGAAAAATAATGGGTATTTTTTCAGGGTGAAGGAACAGAGAAACAAGAAAGTATTTGTCAAAGTAACTCAAACATGACAAAACGCCAGTACAAAGTTTGACAAATACAGATACGATACAATCCAGGTGTGTGTTTTTTTTAAATGTTGTGAGTTTGGACAAGAGGGGAACACAGGAGGGAGGGGACACGTCTACCTGTTGTTCTAGAAGTCTGGTAGGAAAGGTAATTACCGTAAGAAGGAAAAACCATCCAACCTGTTTATATCCTCTTCCCCGAGTAAGTGCTTAGGGAGGGGAGAGTAACTGCCCGGGGAGATTGGGGGGAGGCCGGACTTGTACTCCAGAGTGCCAGTGTTGATGGGAGACGAGATATGGTTTTCCATGGCTGGAGAAAACGCTGAGAAGAGAGAAATACAGGATTTATACAACTTTATACAAACGCCAACATGCTGAATAGTGTTTTATGCATAAATAAAAGTCTGAAGGTGAACGTAAACTCATCTAGATATAGACACAAAAGCAGTGTACTCACAGTGTGTGATATCAGGAGGCCCATAGGGATCTGATAGGTACACATTGGTGGGTTTGCCCACCTTTAAATACACCACGTCCGACGTGTTTTTCAAAATGGCGACGGCCTCTTCGTGAGAGACCTCCTCCAAGCTGTAGTTGTTCACCTGCACAGAGGAACAGCTCAGAGAACAGCTCAGGCTTTAGTTTGTATTCTCTTACACTGCACTCAGAGCCACGGCTTCTCTCCCGTATGAGCCCGGACTGAGACAGATGGCGTTCAGCCGAGATCACAACACTGGGAGCTCATTTAATTAAGCGTTAAGTGAAGTAGGGCGCCATCCTCTGGACAAATATGGCACTAAAACCATCTCTGCAACCACTTCAGCTTACTAATGTAATAGAGTCCCGATAATATAATTCCATCAGTTAATTATTCAGACTGAAAACACAGGAAGAAAACTGCCAGCTATAGACTCATTGCTCGGGTGATGCAGAGCCCGGCCCGGGTCCTGCTCTCTCAAAGTAACGAGCTTGTTTTTATCCTGAGGTGCACTGGAGGAGCTGACAGGTTTATATGCACAGTCTGCACTAACGGCTGATAGAAAGCGAACTTGGAATAAATTTTAATGTTTTAAAAAGTCAAAAATTATTGTTTTTTGCTGGATTTACAGAAGTAGCAAAAACAGTGAGTGCATAAACTATATATATATATATATATATATAGCTATTTATTTTATCAGAGTTTTCCATACCTGATTCCATACAGTTTAGCCACAGTTTGAAGCCTTTTATAAACATCGTGTTACTTACCATTAATAACCGATCGCCAACTTGTAGTCGGCCATCTTTCTGTGCCGCTCCTCCATCGATGATCTTCGTCACGTAAATACTGTTATCTCCCGGAATGTGCTGGTTCCCCACTCCACCTGCAATACTGAAGCCGAGCCCTGTGTGGAAATACAAGCTGGTTATTTCTGTAGTTGTGGGTTTCAGGCATACGGATTCCTTCCTGCTTTGAATGATTTGCCATGGCAACGCAATGCAAATAAAAATATGTTATCTTTTGAATCCTCACAAAATCACAGAAAGGAATTGCCTGATAGGATTTGCCTAGATACCCATGCACATGTCAACATTTTACTCCCAATGGTTTAAACTGAGCTAGAGACAGGCCAGGATGCTTTGGTATAATTTGCTGGTTTATGGTTCATATCTTTGTAATTACTTAGTCTCTTAGTATTAGATCAACTGGATTTTGTTCTTTCTTTTTCTTTCTCTTTTTTTTTTAAGTCTGTACATTTGCAAGGTCTGTCACTAGAAGGGCTTTTACAAAAGGAAAAAAAAAACACAGCGTTCACTTTATGATTAACAATATGCAAAGGCAGAAGCAGACACATCTAACTTCTCTTTAAGACACGTTTAAGTTTATGTTTAAAACCAGCCCAGTCAAGGTCCAATTTCAGCTCAGGGCCCTGGACAGAGAATGTGGACTGCCCAAAGGATGTTTTTCTCAGGGGCTCCTTCACATTCCCATTGTCGGGTCCTCGTGTGATGGACCCAGTGCTCTGAGTGGGACTATGAGCTCACTGAGGACACTTGGAAAAAATGGTTCTTCAGTTCTAAGATTTTACAAAGGCTGGTTGTTTCTGGATGTACACTACCAGTCAAAAGTTTGGATATTCAATGTTTTTTTTTTTTCTTTTTAAAATGTAGAAAGTAGTAAAAATAGATACATACGGAAGAAATCAAATATATGAAGCAAGAAGTATGGAATTATGTAATATCAAAACAAGTTAAACAACTCTACTAAATATTTTTCGACAAGGCAAAAGGTGACTACTTTGAGGATTTGAATATAAAATATTTTAAAAATATATTTAGTTGAGTGACTTTTTTCTTTGCTAAATAATTCCATATATCTTACTTCATATATTTGATGTCTTCTGTGTGTATTATGTAGTAAAAATAAAGGAAAAAAGAAAAAACATTGAATGAGAGGGTGTATCCAAACTTTTGACTCAGCGGCAGGTGATGACCACTGTGACTGTGTTGCCAGATAAGACCTCTGGGCAAAGCACTAAACTCTGTTAATCTGAAGAGAGAAAAATTGTATTTTATTTGTAAATGATAGGTGACCAATGAGCTCCTTTGTTACACATATGTCACTTAAAAGAAAGAATCTGATTGGACGATCATGTTTGACCGGGCTTGAGCCACAACCATAGACTGTATAAAGAAGTGGACTAAGTGAGTGAGACGTCACCCATAGCTTCAGCTCCAGCGAGGCTAGAGCAGTTATAGGGGCCAATTTGGAGCCGAGTTCTAACTGTGAGTATCATAGCAACCAAGAGCCAATCCGGAGCTCTTAGGAACACTGTCAATCAAACCTGTTGCTAATGCTATTAGGAGCGACCTCGGGGAAAGAAGGCACCTTATTAATGTTCATATATTGAATTATGGACAAAATGGCGAAATAAAACATCAGGACAATGCGGGTTAATACAAACATTTTAAGACCAAAATGGCGAGATTCACTGCAGCAGTTACAGAGAAGGGGTGACATAAGACCAAAATGGCGAGATTCACTGCAGCAGTTACAGAGAGAGGGGTGACAGTTTCTCAGTGTAAAGTGAATTGGAGAGTCGATGGAGCCAGAAGTGCGCCCATGATCACTTCCTATTTGGAACACAGCGGCTAGCAGGTTAGCTATGTCCATTTATATATACAGTCTCTGGATGCAACGGAGGATGTGGGGACCAGACTAATATCAATCTGTATAAAAAACACAGAGAGATATCAGTCTGGATTTGGTAGATGAGTGAATATAGAAGTACCTTTTGGTCCTTTGACGAGTTTGATTTCCAGGATGGTCTCGAGCATCGGCCTGCGTCTCCTCACATAGAGCCGCACGATGGAGCCCGCCACCTTCAGTGCCTCCACGGCTTTACTGTGGGATACTTCAGACACATCAGCATCGTTCACCCTCAGGATGCAGTCATTTACCCTGGAGAGGAAGAGGAGATGAGGAAGAGGAGATGAGCTGATGACAATAATTACTCATCATTAAGTGCAGCGCTGGTCTCACACTGTTTCATGATCTCGAAATCTGCAAGGTTTTTTTTTTCTTCAAGTCAGATTAGGTTAGAAGAACTTAACTTTTATCTTGGTTCAGACATAAAAATATACTGACAGTTGATGTTGTTTAAGATTTTTTTGTTTAATGGAATAATTATTGTATATGTACAACAGCGGAAAGGTGAAGGTGATGGAGTGAGTTATCTGAAGTTTTGGGAGTGGGAAAGTTTAATTCACATTTTCATTAGTGAAGATGCTGTTTACTAGTACTTATCTGTATTAGGATTGTCAAAAGTATCAAAAATCACATATTAATTGATACCAAAACTAGTATCGAAACTAGATATACATTTGAACAAGTATCGATACTAAAAAAATCATACTTAAACAGGACAACCAGTCTTAGTCTAGCTCAAAATTAGACCAGATGGTAAATATTACTTTTGTTATATAACTGTAGTATCAAAATCGGTACCAGTTCCTTAGTATCAATATCGAGTTTGAAATTTTAGTATCGTGACAACACTACATAAATGTTTTTTGCATGAGATCAGTGCGACAGTAGCTCAGTTGGTAGAAATTTTTTGCCCACTGATCAGAAGGTTGCTGGCTTGAATCCCATCCGCGAAAAAAAACATCATTGGTTGAGCGGTTAGATCCACTGACTCACAGGTTGGCGGTGCTCCCAAACATGAATGCTGTCGTTGTGTCCTTGGGCAAGACACTTAACCCACCTCACCCCCAGTGTCTGCGTCCACTGGTGTATGAATGTGTGTGTGAATGGGTGAGTGGTTCCTTGATGTAAAGCGCTTTGAGTGCCTTGAAGGTGGAAAAGTGGTATAGAAAAATGCAATCATTTACCATAAGAGCCTAATAATTTTGAGAGCTTTTTTCAGTGCCAACCCACAACCCACTTTAATCGATTAATTAATGCACAAGACGTCATTTTTGGCAGCAGAGCTACTCTAAACCATTTTTTTATTCATGGCTTTCAGCTTCAGTTATACGCAACATTCTGAAGACTGTTCCCATTCAAAAAATAGGATATTTAGTTTTTTAAGTTGCTATGACAACGACTGCACTTTGTAAGTCAGAAAAATAGTCACCCAGAATATTGCGTGAGCGTTTTATTATGTCCAAATGGTAGTGGCGTTTATGCTGAACAGCTTTGGTTTACAGAATGTGATTTTTACCCTCCCTGTGGACATCTGCATATGCCAGTGTGTAGTCATCGGCACTGGACCATGTTTACATACAGTGGTGACCTGTGAATCACGAGACGAGCGTTTGGTTCTGAAAATAACATCTGTGGCATACATACATACATACATAGATAGACCGTGTATGGCTGGGCATGGGGGAACGCATGAGGGTACAAGGGGATAAAATCAGCCCAGTTTGAATCCCCCCGAGCAGAAGACCAAAACATCCACGGCCTGGCTCTGAAGGACAGCGGTCTCCGGGGGGCACACAGGGACCAGCTGAGACCCTTACACTCATACAAGCTGCTCTGGATTTGGAGGGAAGCAGAGCGGGAGAATCTGTGTATGACAGATACTAACACGAAGAAGATATTTACCATATGTACAAGTGACATCACAACATTCTATAGGCCAATGATACTTAATATACATGGGGGCAGATGAATATTTGAATGCTGTTTGTTGCAACACAGTGAGTTCTTGGGTCTAGTCAGTAATAGAAATAATCAGGTTCAACATTTGTTTGTTTATCTTTTGGATATTTCATGGCACAGTGTAATCAATAGGGAAATCTGGCTCTTGTCCCCATCTGGGAGTATGACATCATCACATTACACAATCTGAAAACCACCAATATATTTTCCCTATGAGTTAGTCGTTATCTGAACCATACACACTCTAAAACAGGGGTGGCCAAAGTGGGGGGCAAAGTGGGGCCCACGGGTCAAACTTGGCCTTCCAGGGGGTCTAATTTGGCCCACGAGGGGGCTCTGACATTTTAAGAAGCATCTGTTTTGATTTAATTTTGTATTGAAAAGAGGGTCAGGAGATGAGAGGGAGGCCAATCTTGTCTATTTCTTAATATTTAAAGTGAATTAAATCACACATTTCTTTGCAGAAGAACATTTTGATGTGCAAACTACAAGGGTTCGGCCCTTGACCCACTAATGCGCATTCATTTTGGCCTATTGAGGAAAAAACGTTGGGCACCCCTGCTCTAAAACATGTGCCAAAAGACATATAAAAGCAATAGTATCATTATTAAAATCAAAATGTGAAATAAAGAAAAAATTATTTGTGATTTTAAGTCTAGTAAGTCTGTTGCTGTTCAATTATGAGCTTTACAAAATATTATAGATTATAGTTTGCCTGCAATGTTCCAGGGAGACAAGCAGGTAACACTAACCAAGTTATAGGTCAGATCTGTGGAGAGGAGACCTTGCTCTTTAAGGTCTAGAAGCACCTCTAACTGAATAACTGCAAGATGGAAAAAAGTTCAGAGCCATACTGTGGCACATGGCAAAGCAGTAACATCTCCATGGAGACAAGCAGGTGGCAAACTGCTCACCAGAAAAGTTACATAGTGCATCTTTAACGCATTTTATTTGAGTTATAAAAACACAACATTGCATAAGACAGTAGTCATGGGATGATATTGAAATTTTGTGTTGCAATTATCATGGCCAAAATAATTGCGATTAATGATTATATCACGAAAATTATAAAAGTTTCTGACAGTTTAAAATTGTTATGGATATGAATAATTATAATTTTAATGTTATGAATAAGTTCCATATTTAAACAACTTTTATATAATTGTGCTTTGTTATCAGTGAAAATAACTACGATCTAGCAGAGAATATTATGGATAAGCAGGGCCCACGACAGAAATTTGGGGGTTTGGGTCAAGAAGCCTCACAATCGTGGGCCCCTAAGACACTGGGGCCTGGGACAACAGACCCCTTTGTGCCCCCTTGTTGACTCCCCTGTGGTTAACTAGCTTTTTTCTCACGATTATATAAAATGTCCCATGAACGATTATTGTGTACTCTTTTTATCACGATAAACTGTATTTTTGTTTATTGTCCCATCCCTGTAAGACAGTAGACATTTTCTGTAGCCAGCCCACAGCTCTGAGAACACTTAAGCCCTGGCAGCAGTTACTTGAGTGGAGTGGGAACATTAACTATTCTCAGGCCCTTTACCGTCCCAACGCCGCGACAGGAAGTGCGTCTGCCTCCATGTTACCGGAGCAAATCCCCATCGCACCGGCTCCGCTCCCAGCTCAGATTAGACCCCTCCATCCATAATGCATTAGCCCCACTGCCCACCTTGGACATCAATTAACTTAAGTGTGAGGCTTGGTTCACTTCTCTGCAGTCTATGCCAGATTGACGCTGTGACTGCATTACATCCCTCTAGCATCTACGATCTGACAGTAATGCTCCCGACAGGAAAACAAGGGCTGGCTAGCTACCAAAACTAGCATTATCCATCACCGAGGCATAAAAGGGTTAGCGCGCCAAAGCTAATGATGGTATGACAAAAGGGTGTACCTGAAATCCTTTTACTTAACAAGGCCACTATCATGTCAATTAGAAATGGCTAAAATTTGGTAACGCTTTAAAATAACTACACCTTAATTAGCCTTAAAATATGCTAACTTCTAACTACAGACTCTATAAAGAAGTGGACTGGGAGGATAGCAGTTATAGGGGCCAATTTGGAGGAGAGTTCCATATTTGGAATTCCGACCACGAGTATCATAGCGACCAAAGAGCCAACCTGGAGCGAGGCTGTTGAATCAAACATGAAGGCGCCTGATTTGGCTGTTATTAATGTTCATATCTTGATTTACAGACAAAATAGTGAAATAAAAACACCAGGATCATGTAGAGCGGGTTAATACAAATATTTTAAGACTAAAATGACGGGCCTGACAGCAGCAGTTATAGAGAGAGGGGTGACATTTTTCCAATGTAAAGTGAATTGGAGCCAGAGTCAATGGAGCCAGAAGCGCCCATGAGCACTTCTTATTTGGAATGTGGCGGCTAGCAGGTTAGCTATGTCCATTTATGTCCATTTATGTCCAGCTATGTCCTAACCCCTTAATTAAGTAGTTACAAATTCATTACAATTTCGTACATCAGTTGTAATTAACTATTAAAAAACTATATGTTATGGGGAGGATTATGGATCCCTTATGCAAATGATGTTCTTTAAACCACATTGGTACATTTAAACATATGTTTTGTGAATCTCCACCAGAGCAGGATTTCTGGAGACAGCCTGCATTTAAGCTCTGTGTGTTATTTGATGTAACCCTGTAAGCTCTGTTCACCGGACTTGCTCATTTTAAACTCTCTCTCCCAAGTCAAATGTAAAGTGGCCAAGCAAAGGATAATTAAAATGGTGGCCACACGCTGGAAGCCGCTACACTGTGTTTCTATTCAGGCTTGTACATTTATGTTTTTGGATTTAGCCCAACTAGAACTTTCTATAGAATACACAGGGCCAAGAGTGATACAGCTGTGTTATGGCAAGTTTTCATTGAGCGTCTCCAGCAGCAGCTTTGTAGAAGACCACAGCTTGGTTGAGGCTTTTGGGTATAT
>JACM01024924.1:0-14595 GCA_000787095.1 Periophthalmodon schlosseri | reverse complement strand
AACATTAGAACATAGCTCAGAGAACAGTGTCATAAGGCTCTTGTGTTTTCTTACTCTTTGTGCCAGTCAAAAATCTGATGGATGTTTCCAAACACGATTTTGTCTTTTCCCTTCATGTCGTCTGGAACACCCTCCTCCTTCATCCTGCTCATGTAGCCCTGCGAAAACCAACATTTACACCTGGGTCAGCGAGAACTCCAACGGCTACTTTAACACTATCTGACCATAAAGAACTGACTTAGCTGGAACTACAACATCAGCCAACAGTTTTTCAGTTAGTCACTCTGCCCTCATTTTTCCTCAGTATTGGGCAGCTTTTTAAGAGCTGGGCAAAGCTATTTTCTATGTAAAACACGTTGATTTTAGAATGATCCTATTGAAAGTTTGGACTTCATACCCAAAACCCTTCAGCGCTCTGTGGAACTCGTATTTGTGCGAGCGAGAGGGGAGGGGGTGGGGCTTTGTCACTGGAGAAGCTCTACTTTTATAAACACATTGGAAAATCCAGCTGCGCCGTACGTTCTGTGGGTTTTGGGAGGTTTTTCAGACGCTCTTGTGCGGGTTGGTTCGCTGAAACCTGGCAACCCTGGGACTAGCTTCATTTAAAACAGTGAAATATCAAATATTTGAGACATTTACAGACTGAACAGGCTTTTCGCATTCACAGGTGACACATTTCAGTTTCAGCCACGGTAACAGCGCATTAAACAACTTGGAGCCGTGCGTTCTGCAGATTTACAGCTTTTCAAACCACAAAATCTAAAAACTTACCTCAACAACCAGGCTCAGGTCTCGGACATAATCTCGTTCTGTCTCAACAAGCTCGAGAAGGATGTATCTAGAGTAAAGAATAAAAACATAACATTATAAAAACATTGGGGATGCTGTAAACGTGGCGGTTCTCGAGTACGTACTGCCTCTTCTTAAGAACGCTGGCTCTGCGGTCGTCCAGCTCTTCCATGGGAGACGAAGACGACAGGAGAGACTGGTCCGACGGGTTGCACGAAGGGGAGCTGCTGTCTCCCTGCTCCACCGACAGTGAACTCGGCCGGTCCTCCAGAGCCTGAACCGGTAAACTCGCGGTAAGCGACGCAAACACTTAACCAAACTTTTAGTGTACTGTGATATTTTTCCCCATCTCACCATTTTGCTTTTAACCAGTTCTTCTATGGCGCTAACGAGCTCGGCGGCGCTGGGGGTCTCTGAGCTGGACGGTCGGACTGAGAGACGGGAGGCGGCCTACGCAGGAAGGAGGGAAACAGATCAACTTTGAGCACTTCAGATCAGTTTAGGTGGCAGTGTGTAACGTTATGTCGTGTATTTTTTTATTTATTTAAGTGAAACTGAATCATAAGTTCTATTTTGTACGGCTTCAAAATTAGACAAGCACAGAGCATGCTTACATCACCGAGTTACACCCGTGTTCAATATTTCACATTAGTTTTGTAAGGATTTAAGTTAGTTTTTTTAACGCAAGCAAATGAAATGCAAGTTAAACTCCAGAATGTGTTATGGATCATTAATATAATTTACGAGGTTATGCAAAGTCTCACAGAAAATTCAAAATGGAGATGGACTTTATGGCAACTGAATGGAAATATATGCAAAATGAAAGTAACTTGAGAGGTAAAAATAAACTGAAGAGGGTATTTTATGTGAGGATGAGCTGTAGCTACAAAATAAAATGCTAACGGGGATGGCAGAATGCATTACAGGATGTATGAGTATATATAGTGCAGGAGGCGCTCACCCTTGCTGTGTGTGCTTCAAGACTTTCCCCAATTAGGATTTCTGGGTGAGGTTGTGTGCCCTTCTGGCCTCGCCAGCGTTTAAAGATGCCAATTACTCGCATGGGTAATGAGGTTACGCACACAGGGTAAAAGGGGATGAGGACGAGCGAGGATATGAGGGATCGGGAATAACAACGGGACTGGCTTTGATTTTTATAAGGTCTTTGGGGGATCACAGTCCATATTTTGTTTATATTTATATTAAGTGTCGTGATCTGGTGCTGTTCATCTTATTACTTTTAAGAATCCTTCTGTTACGTTTTCTATTGACTATAACTACACTGAATAAGTTTCCTCAATGACTTTCTTTCACAAACAAAAACCCTTTTAAGCTCGAGCTCAGCTCCAGCCAGGGCAGTGACATTTTAAAGTTAATTAAGTAAAATTATAATCAGCAGAAATAATAACAGATAAAGTAAAAGAAAAGTTAAAACTCATTTCCTAAAACTGTTTCCTGAAGAAGAAGCAGCTACTATTTAAAGAAAGAGGAAGAAAAGCATTAAGGAAGTGGCTGGGGAGAGACAGAGGGACGAGCCGCTCAGATGGACAGATATGGAAACTGAGACAAAGCAAAGACAGGACATAAATCAAGATAATGCTACAGCATGAAAAACGATACAACCAGGAAACAAAACAAAAGAGAAACAGAAATTAGTGTCAGTGTCTCCGAGCTGTGGAGACGAGGGCCGTCTCAGACACGTCGCCATGTATCGCTTAAAATGAAGGCAGACTGAAAGAAAACTGTGCCAAGAAAATATGAAAATTGTGCACTTATAAAACTACTGAATATATTCGCTGGTCCTTTTACCTTGTCGTCCTGTGGGTCTGGCTGCAGCAGGCTGTGCTGCTGGATCGCCATAGGGGGCGGTAGAGGGACAGCATCAGGGCCCTCCTCCCCTTCTTCTTCACCGCAGCTCTGCATCCCGGAAGAACTGGATTTGGATAAGGTGCCACTGGACAGACCCTCGTTACGCACCCTCTGGAATTTACACAGGAAAATTACATAAAAACACCCAAACCCCGGGTCCTAAAGAGTTGACCTTATGGCTGAACTCTGAACTCTGACCTCTTCGATGGTCTCGTCCTGGGGGGTGGCCGCACTCTCGTCTGAGTCTTTCTGAGAGCCGATAGTGATCTCTCCACTCTTCCTCACGTCTCGGTTCTTCTTGTGTTTCGTGGCGATCTTCTTCACGTGGCCGTCGGCTTTGCCGCTGCTGAGGCGCCGCACGGGGCTCGTGAGCCACTTCCTCAGTGTGTTTCCTGAGAGTAAAACAGAGACTCTTTAACGAACCTCTGATGGAGTTAATAACAGTAAAGGTATCTGCGGTGACATTTACCCGGACGCTTCGGCCCCGGGGACGTGTGTGAACCTATGCCGTGATTTGGCTGAAGCGTGGCAGAGGAGCCGGGCATGATGGCGTCATTACTGCACACGGACAACGTGTCTGTGAAAAGAACTCGAGTTTACACTGGAGTCCATCGCATCAGTGACCTACGAACACTAACGCGGCCCGTTTGTCTCCGCACCTTTGTGGTTGTAGATGCCCTCCATCTCCATGGAGGATCTTGAGTGGGCGATGCAGAGCATGGAGCAGGGCACCAGTCCCTCTTGAGCCGGGGAGCGGTCCGTGGTCCGGACCAGGCACCAGTCTGGTTTATCGTGGCATCGCTCCAGCACCTCCACCGTCTGCCCCCGCCGCACGGTCAGCTCATTACTGTTACTGGCCATGAACTCGTGGATGACCACAGTGAGCTCACAGCCTCCAGAGAGCTGACACACAGAGAGAGGGTCAGACACAAGAGCGGTCAACACCTCACTTATCCTAATCCTGTCAGAGTCTCACCTTGTCGCTGTCCATGGTGTTCTGAGAAGTGCGAGAGGCCAGAGAGATGGTGTCCGGCTGACTGCTGCCTTCACCCTGACTGTCCAGATCCTCCCCATCCCTTCAGTACAAACAAGTGTCACGCTTCTGTCTGCTCCTCTCACAGCACTAAAGTCTGCTCCTCTCACAGCACTAAAGTCTGCTCCTCTCACAGCACTAAAGTCTGCTCCTCTCACAGCACTAAAGTCTGCTCCTCTCATCTCTACAGTCTGTAAACTTGTACATCTCTACAGTGTGTATACTTCTACATCTCTACAGTGTGTATACTTCTACTTCTACATCTTTACAGTCTGTATACTTCTACTTCTACATCTCTACAGTCTGTATACTTCTACTTCTACATCTCTACAGTCTGTATACTTCTACTTCTACATCTCTATAGTCTGTATACTTCTACTTCACATCTCCACAGTCTGTATACTTGTACATCAGTCCCATTTACCTTCGTCCCTTGTGATGTTTGACCGCTGTGGCTTTGGGGATGTGAATAGGCTCCTTTAGCGCCCCCCGCAGGTGAATGGTGCGCTCCTGGATCACCTCCCTGATGTGCTTAATCCAGTCCTGCTTGTTCTCAATGTTAGACGCCTGGTGAAGGTGACAGTATGAGCCAACATTAACGTCACACTGAGTTAAAACTACCAAGAATTTGTTATTTACCTATTTTTTTTTTCAAAATAAAATTGTAAACAAGAGTAAATCAGAGAATGAAGTTGCTAAGGGCTGTGTTATGGAGTTGTACTCACCGTGGCGCCATGTTTGGATCCCTGACTTAGCTTTAAATTTGAAATATAAAAGGAAATTTTAAAATATTTATTCAGAATATGCTTAAGACATTAATCGTATTTGTAGTGACATAAGACTCTGGTAGAGACACACAACAGGGATAAACTGGCTCTATGTGTGCACCAGTCAAATGAACAGCAATATTAGTGTGTCATGAGACGCATTTAAGCACAAACAACGAGACTCATCTGGGTGGTTAGTTCGGCTGGTCTCAGTTAGAGATAAGTAGAAGTTTGGATCCATGCTGTTCCAAAAGCTGGCAGTTTTTTTTGAAGTTTCTGTGACATTATAAAGTCACTTAATGTTACTGTTTTAGTTAAATGTCCCATTAAACCAATCGGTGCTTCTCCCGTAATAACGTCAGCGTCAGCAGCTGGTGCAACATGTGGACCCAGAGCATCCGAAATACCAACGTCCACAGAGAAACACAGCCCCAGAAATGTGCACGAGTGTTAAAGACGGGACCAAGCAGAGAGAGAGAGAGTTTGAGAGAAGAACAGGGGAAGGGGAGAGCGATAGAGAGAGAGAAAGAGAGAGAGAAAGAGAGGGTGAGTTTAACTGAGAGGAGAAACACAGCCCCAGAAATGTGCACGAGTGTTAAACACGGGACCAAGCAGAGAGAGAGAGAGTTTGAGAGAAGAACAGGGGAAGAGAGTTTAGCAGAGGAAGGGGAGAGGGGGGGAGAGAGAGAGCGTGAGAGACAGTGCAAGAGAGAGAGAGCGAGAGAGACAGAGCGAGAGAGAGAGAGCAAGAGAGAAAGAGTAACAGAGGAAAAATACAGCCCCAGAAACGTGTGTTAAAGACAGGACGAAGCAGAGTTTAACTGAGGAAGGAGAAAGCGAGAAAGAGGGGGGAGAGAGAGATTAAGTGAGAGGAAGGACAGAAAGAGAGCGAAAGAGGGATGGAGAGAGAGAGCGAGAGAGGGAGGGAGGCATTGGGCGATAGAGGGAGAGACGGGGAGTGAGAGCGAGGGAGAGAGTTTAACTGAGAGGAAGGACAGAGAGAGAGAGAAGAGACAGAGCGAGAGAGAGTAACTGAGAGGGA
Source organism: Periophthalmodon schlosseri (assembly GCA_000787095.1). Lineage (NCBI taxonomy): Eukaryota > Metazoa > Chordata > Actinopteri > Gobiiformes > Gobiidae > Periophthalmodon > Periophthalmodon schlosseri. The sequence goes on along the minus strand of JACM01024924.1, from coordinate 9,095 downwards.
GGACAGAAGGAGAGAGAGCGAGAGAGAGAGTAACTGAGAGGAAGGACAGAGAGACAGAGACAGAGTTTCACTACGATTTTGCAGCTGCTCATGCAGTTAAACAAGCTGAGCTAAAGCCCCTTAAAACAGGTGCAGCAGTGAGAGAAGAAGAGAAAAACGGAGAGAATCCAAAAGGGTTAAACTGACCATAAAACCACCACATTTACAGCCAAATAGAGCCACATTTTAAAGGCATCAGTTTAACCCCTGGGATTTCCACAGATTTACAGAGAACTTACCTTCAGAACAATCTTGTTGTCGTTTGTGGGAGTGCGTCCGACCCAAAGAGCAAATTTACACGGATCTCCTTCAACGTGTTCTGTAACCCCCAACTCTGACGTCTGGAGGTCAAAGGTCATTTCTATTATTGTAATGGATTTAATAAACAGGCAGACGTGAACAGTGAGAGTAACTTACATAGAGTTTGCTCTTGTAGATGTACTTGCCCCGGCCGTTTGAGTCCTTCACCTCTTTACTAAACACCAGAGACATCTCAAAGAGGAAGAGGTGACGCTCGCGGCCTTTTCGGATCAGAGTTTTGGGATCCCAAACTTGGAAGGAATCCTGCAGTATCAGCTCACCCTGGGAGTCAATGTTCTCATCAAAACCTGAAAAATCCAAAGAGTTTCTAGTTCAGTATTTAGTTCAATTTAAGGTTATTCTACAGCAAATTTAAAACAACTTGAGCTGATCAAGATGCTTCATATTAAAGTCAACAAAAAACAAATATACAAATAACACGATACATAGGAAAAGAACAATAAAACACCAAGAGATCCTGTGTAGCTAATGTTAAATCAGACCTATTCTGCAAAATGGACTTTTCAGAGCTTTTAACCATGTTCTAGTCGTTTCTTCTCGTTGAGCCTCTGAAGTTGTATTTGGAGTGATTCATGTTTGAGTAAATCTTTACTTCTTTTAATCTTTATCTTTGAGTTAATCTTTACTTTAATCGTTGATACTCGTAGGTTCCGGCAGTGTCGTGTCGTCATTTTGGTACAAATGAAAAAAAATGTGCTGCTCTAGTGTGACATGCGCTGTCCATATCGTGTCGTCATTTTGGTACAAATGAAAAAAAATGTGCTGCTCTAGTGTGACATGCAGCTGTCCATAGGGGGCGCCGACAGCATGCGGCGCTTTGTTGTGATGTCGTTTACGGCGACGTCAGCTCCCATTGGACACTGCAGTTTTCTAATGCGGAAGTGAGCGGATTTGTTTCTTTTATTAAGTCGTTTTAGATGAATAATGTGATTTAAAATGTGTAAATTCTAACATAATGATCCACAGGTGTCGTACATTATAACTATAGAGCGACAGAAGCACAATAGGGCGGATTTAAATGCCAGGGAGGACGTACCCTCGAGCATGGAGAGGTGCATGGCATCATTGGCTCTTTTGGGAACGCTCAGCATCACTTCAAGGCCGTCGATGATCTCTCCTTTACCCTCTTCACAGCAGGTCAGCAACTCCTAAACATGATTGGGGCACAGGGAGGAGGAGATTAGTGGTTGGACAGAAGTGTCATGTGCTGATGGTGGTGCTGGTGCTGGTGGTAGTGGTGGGCACCTTCAGAAGAAGTTGATACTTGGTGATCCTCTGCACAGGTTTGATGAGATAAGAGGAGATGGAGTTGGCGAGTCTGTGCCTCTGTTGAATTTCCTGTGAACAGAAAAAAGAACAAAAGGATTAGCAAGAAAACCAAACCACAGACTGTATAAAGAAGTGGACTGAGTGAGTGTGACGTCACCCACAGCGTTCGGCTCCAGTCGAATGAAGCTCTAAACTGCTGGTTTAGCAGGTTTTGATTGACAGCGTTGCTAAGCGCTGTCAATCAAATCAGTTTTTATCGCTAGCAGAAGGACCTCGGGGGTTTTTATCGCTAGCAGAAGCGACCTCGGGGAAAGAAGGTGTCTGATTTGTCTGTTATTAATGTTCATATCTTGTTTTACAGACAAAACAGTGAAATAAAAAACCCCAGGATCATGTAGAGGGTTAATACGAACATTTAAGACCAAAATGACGAGTCTGACAGCAGCAGTTACAGAGAGAAGGGACACAGTTTATACCCATGATCACTTCCTGTTTGGATCACTTCCTACTTTGCTTTTTGGATCAAGACCAAAAAGGCAAAGAAACACGTTCGGTCTGTTGTGCTGCCCATAGTTCTGCCTCAGTCGGAAAATTGAGGGTCATTTTTCAAATAAAATGCTGTCACTACATAACCTTTATACTCTTACATTTCAAAATAGTTACACTCACGTCAAAGTAATTCCCAGCATGCTCCAGGATAAGCTGAGTGGAGTCTGGTTTATTCTTGCAGTAGTTCACATACATCTGGAACTTGTCAGCCTGGTAAAGAACATACATTAGATTAGGCTGGTGACACAAACAAAAAGAGAACTCCCACAGTGCACCGTGGTAGGGTCTTTGGGAGCAATAATACTTACCCACGTGACAAAACAATGGCCGACGTCTTCCGGCAGCTGTTCGTACTTCTCCAGCTCTTTGAGGAAGATGCTGGAATGGCAATGATTTACAATTCAAATCTGTTTCTAAGAGTAAATGTGTGTTCTGTTTTATTATTTACTCAGACTTACTTATGGTGAAATTCAAACAGGTCCTGCATGTTTCCGAAGATGATGTGCTCCTTATTAACAATGCCTGGAGGGATCTCTTCAACGCCACTGGTCATTTCCCACAAGTACGTCTGGAAGATTAGAGCATTTACTTCAATTCAAGTTTATGTCTATAGAGCATAGCAAAAGAAAAATAAAATCTGTAGGAGTGAAGACGTTAACAATAGGTGTTTTGAGTTTTCTAGCTCCTCCCTTCGGACAGATATAAGGCAGTGTCCACCAATAATCTGACCAGAACTATTTAATTATTTTTATTTATCTTTATTTATACAGTGGAACCCAATGAGAACACTTGGGCTCTTTTTCATGGGCGCCCTGTTTAAAATACAACACAAGCAGAAAAAAACAAACAAAAAAACAAAACAAAACATACAAGTCCATATAAAACATTAGAAATTATCGTTATCAAATTGCAATTGTGTCACCAAAGTCTCCAGTTTTGTTTTTCCTCAGAGTGTGTTCGATTTTTGTGAAGTAAAACAGCTAAAATCCCTCTTTCCCGTCTCACTTTTGGTACGGCTCGTCCTTAGCCTTACGCAGTCATGTGATCTGGGATTAAATGTTCTTGTATCAGTGGTTAAAAAGCAGGTGAGGGATTCTGGGAGTTTTTGAAGTCGTCCCTTATAGATACATTTCATACAGTGCTGTTCTCTTCTGACAGACAGCGATGGACAACCCACTTTGTCACAGAGAAAACAGTGATGGGTTTAAATCCATCGCCTGTAATGAAACATCACCTGTAATAAAATAGAGCAGCGAAACGTCTTCACTCCTACAACGTTTTGTCCAGTTTACAGAATTTATTTTTCTTTTGCGATGGGTCAGACCTGGACGACTGAGGGATAACACAGATATCTTCTACAGAACATTTCAAAACGACTTCAGCGAACCAAAAGTCAACACAAAACAGACATACGGAAAACATGATACGTAGGAAAAAAACATTAAAACACTAAGATGGTCCAATGAGGTTCACCTGGTCTTAAGTTCATTTATCTTGGTACATTCTCATTTCAGACCAAGGTTTCATACCGGTGGAGGCAGGACAACAGCGCCACCTGCAGTCCGCAGTTCTTCAGTATCCCGGGTGTGTGAGAGTTTAAAAAAAAGTCCCCTTTCGTCGCTGGATCAAGGAGGCAATTGAAATATGAAAACGTGCCCAGGGGACGATACACCAGGACGAGAGGGGGCTTTTTTACTCTCACACACCTGGAATACTGTCCTGAAGAAGTCGGACTGCAGGTGGCGCTGTCGTCCTGCCTCCACTGGTATGAAAACAAACCAAACCTTGGTCTGAAATGAGAATCTACTAAAATAAATTTAACTTAAGACCAGATGAACCTCATTGGATCATCTTGGTGTTTTAATGTTTTTTTCCTATGTATCGCGTTTTCCATATATATCTGTTTTGTGTTGACTGCAGGTGGCGCTGTCGTCCTGCCTCCACTGGTATGAAAACAAACCAAACCTTGGTCTGAAATGAGAATCTACTAAAATAAATTTAACTTAAGACCAGATGAACCTCATTGGATCATCTTGGTGTTTTAATGTTTTTTTCCTATGTATCGCGTTTTCCATATATATCTGTTTTGTGTTGACTGCAGGTGGCGCTGTCGTCCTGCCTCCACTGGTATGAAAACAAACCAAACCTTGGTCTGAAAATACAATCTGTCAAAATAAACACCAAAAGATCCTGTCTGGCTCGTATCACATAAGAAGAATATAATATTATAAGGCAATAAACAAGTAGCGAGACATTTTTAAGTAATTTCCACTCACATCCATGCACTCCCGCAGGTCCCGCACATAGGCCTTCTCAGTCTGGATCAGCTCCGCCATGATGAACCTAATCACAGAAAATCAGCAAATCGTTATTTCGTGTTTAATTCTGGATAAATTTGCTTCTTCTATAAATTCCAAAATGGTTTAAATTTGAACATACTCTTTTCGGCGTGCGGACTTGCGTTTCTCCTCGTTCAGCTCATGAGCAGCGTCTCTCAGCTTGACCTCTGACCCCGTAGCAGGTATGTTGTCCAACTGCAGGTCTTTGCTCTAGAAGGGGGCAGTGGAAGAAGAAGTACTCGGTTAAAGTATCGCATGAGAAAAATCAACTTATGTAAAAGTATTAAAGTACCTGTTTAAAAACGTACTTTAAGAGTAAAAAGTAAAAGTATTTCACGTGTATTTTGAGGTCTAATGAAGCTTCAAATGTAGTGATTTTAATAAAGATTTGTGCAACAGAATCAACAGTTTTTTTTCGCCGTATACATCTGTACATTTTTGTTTGCTCAATTACGAAAGGAACCCATCTCATACAATCATAAAAAATACTTTTACTTTTCAGTCCAGTTCATTTGGGTGGTATTATTTTGCATGGGACTGGTGATTTTGACAGTAAATAAGTTCTATACGGACCACAGAGCCGTTTTAAAGCCTCCAGAGAATCGTGAGGCGTTGACTTGTTGGTCACATGAACATAGAACATTTTACACAAATCAACACTACTTTATATCATATTTTTGAGGCAAAACTTTTCCCAAATTCGCCATTGAAAAGAAACTTCCCCTTAACCCGGAAGCGCTACTACAAAGAAAGTGCGGCAAAAGCGGGCGGGGCTGAATAAGGTCAGTGCAGCCTATGGTCTTGTCCCACTTTACTTTTAAACATTTCACAGTGTAGATGGATGTGCAGATGTTCCAGACTTACGGCTTTGTTGGAGTCGGGGGAGATTCCCAGAGCCTTTTCCAGGCTGCAGCGGTACTTGTCCATACGGAGCGAAAAGTCTCTGTATCTCTTGTCCACGGCAGTCACCCATTTTTTGATTTCGGCTGCGTGACTGTGGCCTTTGTCGCAGAACCCCTCGGCCAACTGAATGAGCAGCTTAACGCGCTCTTTAGTTTGCTATAAAAGAGGAAGCATTATGTAAACAAAGTGCTTTACAGAATAAGAAAGACACTAAAATCACCATACAACAAATCAAAACATAAATAATCATCATAAAAGTAACATTAAAAAAGACGAGGCAGAATCAAACCCTTTCAGTCATGTGCACAGCTAAACAGAACCGTTTGGAGGCTGGATTTAAACATTGTCAAAGTAGAGGCCTGTCTCACATCTTCAGGAAAACTGTTCCTGAAGCACATTGTAAAAAAAACACCTCCAGGAGCTTTTGTCAACGTAAAAATGTAAAACTAAACAAACACCAGAATCCCAGGTCTTTCAGAACACGTAGAAACTGCAGGTACAACAAGATTTTTCTATATAAAGCAAGAATATTTTGTTCTTTGCAGAGGAAATGGTATTATCTAAACCGCAGCCCTTCGCCAAGTCAAACTGCAGTTATATAAGCCTTGTGTAGTTATACCTTGGCTGTAATGTGGAACTCCTCGTGCTCCTTCAGCAGTTCCTGTGTGTGGTGGATGGTGGAGCCAGTGGAGGTGTGTGTTGACAGATAAAACTCCCCAGTATCGTGAATCCATTCCAAAGCCTAAACAAACAGACAACACACAGGCAATATTATTTACACTATTGATACTTTGCGCTTGTGGGTGTGACGCTAACTGTGGGCACTGCTCTGTCTGAGGCTGTGACTCAAGTTAGACTTTAATCTGAGCTTTGTTTTAACACAATCTGAACATAAAGAGCTGATTTAGGTGAAACTAGAACAGCTGATTTGTGCTGTTGAACAAGTCCCTCTCACATAACATTACAGTCACGGGCTAGCTAGCGTTAGCCAACGGTTTTTCAGTTAGTCTCTCTCACCTTTTTGTTGAAAATCAAACTCCTAAACAGGACCATGAGCTCGGATTGATCAAAATGTCTTGTTTAAGTCCATTTTGTATTTATTCTCGAGTTTTCAGACAATCTTAAAACTTTTTGGCAGCGTTTGCTAATGTGTCACCATGGAAACTGCTGAACATTCCCCAGCGTAATGTCACTGAAAGGCATCAATAACGTCCTTGCTAATGTTTCGGACTTTAGGGCAGAGATCGTGTCCGCTCACCTGTTTGGCACTGCGTTCAAAGACCACGTACTGCTGGCACTGGTCTAAGCGCCTCTTCCTCATCGTCCAGAAATGGAGGACTCGGTTTTCTCTCTGAAGCAGCTCATTCAGAATGTTTTTAACCTGTTGTTCTGGAGCTTTGACGTGGCTCAGCATCCCGGGCATGTTGACGCTGTTCCTGTGCATGTACTTCAAGAAGACGTCTGCGTTTCTTCTGGCTAAAGTGCACGCCTGGGGAGGGATGACAGACAAGACAGAAATCAGTGTTTTGATTTTTTTAAAGTGTCCCTGTATACGCCGGAATAACAGGGTAACAATAAGATTTGGCTACCTTCTCCTGCAAACAAATAAAAGAAGAGCTGATCATATAACCAGTGATTCCCATTAATAGAATTACTACAGCGCCCCCCACAGTCTAATATTCTCCACCAGGGTCTAAAAAGAACATGGACTAAACACTGGCTTTACAAATGTTCACTTTGTTGCTCCTTGTATTGTCATTCACACGAGTTTCATAGCAACTAAAGAGCCAATCAGAAGTGAGGTGGTTGAAGGTAACGCCCCTTCCCGCCCGCACCGCTAGTTTAGCAGGGAGCGGGCGCTTAGCAACGCTGTCAATCAAACCTGTTGCTAACGCTACCGGGAGCGACCTCGGGGAAAGAGGGCAGCTCATTGGTCTGTTATTAATGTTCATATCTTGATTTACAGAAACAATAAGAGAAATAAAAACCCCAGGATCATGTAGAGGGTTAATACGAACATTTAAGACCAAAATGACAAGTCTGACAGCAGCAGGTACAGAGAGAGGAGCCACAGTTTCTCAATGTAAAGTGAATTGGAGCCAGAGACGATCAAACCAGAAGTAGCCCATGCTCACTTCCTATTCGGAAAGCGACGGCTAGCAGGTTAGCTATGTCCATTTATATATACAGTCTATAGTCTGAACTAAATCTATGGGAAACACAGATATAACCACGCTTGATTGCTACCTTCAGAAACGCTTCCTTCTGCTCCAGGTGTTTGCTGATCATGGGGGTGACGTGGTCAGTCTCAGAGTTGGGTCCCAGTTTGTCTGCTCCTCCGCACCAGTCCTCTTCTCGTTTGTACTCTTGCTCCAGGCTCTCCAGCACACTGCACACCTGCTCTGATGTTTTATAGAAGGCCACAGAGGCGTTCACCAGCTTCAGCCTGTCCTCCATCTTCAACATGAGCTGCTGCCAGTGGGACGCTACGCTCTCGGCACAGTCTCTGATCAGGTCCATGTCGTAGTGGTTGGCCTGGAGGAGGGCCTCTGCCTTTTGCTGAACCTGCAGGGCGCTCTGGTGGGTTTTCTGCACAAGACACATTACGCATTTGTGTGTTAAACATGTGTGAATGAAACAAAACACAACTTCGGGTCTGTTTGTGACGAGGAAACAACATTAGAACAGATCAGAAAATAGCCTAAAATGAGCCCTTTAAAATACTACAGTTGTATATTTGAGCTCTTTCTGTCTTACAAACCTCTATGGCGTGTTGGAATTGTTCATGTTCTCGCTGCAGTTGTTCGGCTTCTTGTAAAGAACTGGCCGTGATCAAACCAGCGTTGAGCATGGACTCACCGTTACGAATCCAGCCAAGAACCTGGATGACAGACAGATGCGGTTCACACAATGAATATAACAATTTGGTAAGTAGTTAATTTAAACGGTGTCAAGAGAACAAAACAATGCCCAGAAATCATCATCGTCTTCATCATCGTTGCCATGTAGGGGACACTTCAATCAGAAAAAAATAAGCTTAAAGACGTCACAGAACTGGCCGTGCGTGATTCCCCAGTCCAGGTAGGTTCCATCACAAAATACATTAGGATTCTGTCAACTGTCCACTCTTAAATACGTTCGTCCAGTTCACAGAGTTCAATTTTCTTTTAGGATAGAACTGGGTAAACGTTTTAGAGTGAAGACATTTCACCGCAATAACTCCATCCTCAGACCTAAATCAAAACAAGGAAAACAAAAGTCTATTGACTGAGGCACAGTTCAATAGACCTAACAAACAGAAACTGTAAACAAACAGGTGTGTTAGCTTCAGTGTCGTTGGCTCCTCCCTTCAGACAGATATAAGGCAGTGTCCAGCAATAATCTGACCAGAACCGAAGAAGCGGCTTGGACGAGCAGCAGACTTTACTTTTGGCTTTTACTATGGATCAGACCTGGACGATTGAGGGATTACAAAGGCTCTTTAATGTGTTCTGAACCTGCTCGAGGATCATCGAAATGAGCCTGTAGCTAAATCTGGTGCAGAGAATCTTTTTCTCTTTGGGATTAATGTTTTCTGTGCACTGTCCTTGTTTTAAATAAAATTAAATAAGTAAAAAAAATAAGTAAATCAATTTCAAATAAAATAAAATAATAATAAAATAAGTAAATAAATAA
>KN468858.1:1485-19722 GCA_000787095.1 Periophthalmodon schlosseri | reverse complement strand
AATCATTTCACTTTTGTTTATTTATGCCGCTCACATAAGCCAAGTCCAAACCAGTCCAGCTGCTTTCCTGTGTCTGATTTCCCTGGTGTTTTCCTGATCCCTTTTTCCCTGACACGCTCACATCCTCCCTTCACCGAGGAGGAAGAGACATGCGCAATTCCAAAGGAGACGGAGAGATGGTCCGGGTTAGATCTGGAGCCCTGGATCTCAGACGATTCAGATGTGGTTTTGTTTGAGGAGTGAGAAGAGGAGAGAGAGAGGGCGGCGGCCATCTTGAGTCCTGCTGATGTGGGAGGGGGAGGTCTGTTTTCATCTGATAATATGAATTTTAAATATGCAATATGTAATTTTTCTGGTGGAGGGTGGTCTCCATGGAAACGTTATTGCGTTGTTAAATCCAATTTGCAAAAAGTGCTTCTCTCTCTCTCTGCATGGTTTTCAAAAACAAAACAGTCTATTTCTGCTAAAATTGGTGGTTTTCAAGAATGTGATGATTGATTACACTGCACTTTCATAACAAATATCCAAACGGTAAATGCACAAATGTTGAACCTGATCATTTCTATCAGTGACTAGACCCCAGAACTCACTATATTATATTATATATCAGTATTAAATATTATTGGCCTATAGAATGTTGTGATGTCATCTGAAAACAGCTATTGCTTTGTTAAATCCAATTGAATAACAGACTGTTGTACAGAAGTACTTCCATCTGCACGTTTTCCACCAACAAAATAGTATTTCTGCTAAAGCATAAGCCAAGTATCAAGCAACAATGAGCACAGGCCAAACAACACGACGCCATGTTTCATCTTCAGATCTTATTCTACTTCCATTGTGGCACTGGTACCTCAGTAGTGTTTGTACAATATGTGCTCGTGGTTTAGAGAGGTGCACGTAGTCCCATGAGCGTGCACGTGGTCCCATGAGCGTGCACGTGGTCCCATGAGCGTGCACGTGGGCGTGAGCTCCCGCACGGCGCTGGAGCCTCATTAGACCGTGCAGAGAGCGGCTAAAGGGATTAAAGTCCAGGATTGTTCACGCCTGGACAAACACAAATATGAGAAATGTGTGACTCGGAGCTCAGAGGAGCACAGCAGAACATTTAATTATGAGGAAATATGAAAGACACGCCAAACGTTTAGACCAGGTTAAACTCGTTTAAATCCACTTCTGAAAGATATGGCCACCAATAGGGTTAAATGTTTAAATTTAAATTTAATTACACATTTTAGTAGTAGTCAAAGTTAACATGTTTGCACTTACCCCACAGACGTGTGATACCCCTCTGTAATCAGCAGCTCCTCAAATCCCTCTATAATCAGCAGCTCCTCACATGAGTCAAGTGTGATACCCCTCTGTGATCAGCAGCTCCTCAAATCCCTCTATAATCAGCAGCTCCTCACATGAGTCAAGTGTGATACCCCTCTGTAATCAGCAGCTCCTCAAACCCCTCTGTAATCAGCAGCTCCTCACATGAGTCAAGTGTGATACCCCTCTGTGATCAGCAGCTCCTCAAACCCCTCTGTGATCAACTGCTCCTCAAACGAGTCAAGTGACATGTTTTTAGTTAAACATTTTCTTCCTCCCAAAAGTTTAATTTAAGTTCACTAAAGTGTCCAGGGTTTAAAGTCCAGCCTCAACGTTTCTCTTTTAATGACAGCATCCCTCACTCGCCCAGACACTCAAGTACCCAGGCAGAGAGAGGAGAGAAAGAGAGAGGAGGGAGAGAGAGAGAGAGAGGGGGAAGAGAGAGACAAAGAGAGAGAGAGGGATGACAGAGAGATAGAAGGAAGAGAGAGGAGAGAGAGAGGGAGGAGAGAGAGAGAAGGAATAGAGAATGGAGGGGAGAGAGAGGCGACTTTTCTCTTTTAATGACAGCATCCGTCACTTGCCCAGACACTCATGTACCCAGGTAGAAAGATAAGAGAGGAAGAGGAGGAGAGAGAGAAAGAACTGAGAGAGGAGAGAAGAGAAAGAGGGAGGAGAGAGAGGAAGGAGAGAGATAGAAGGAAGAGAGAGGAGAGGAGAGAGAGGTGACTTTTCTTTCTCTTTTAATGACAGCATCCCTTACTCGCCCAGACACTCAAGTACTCAGGCAGAGAGAGGAGAGAGGGAGAAGAGGAGAGAGAGTGAGAAGGAATAGAGAGGAGGGGAGAGAGAAAGATAGAGAGAGAAGGAATAAAGAGGGGAGGAGAGAGAGGTGACTTTTCCCTTTTAATGACAGCATCCCTCACTCGCCCAGACACTCACGTACCCAGGCAGAGAGAGGAGAGAAGGGGGGAGGAGAGAGAGAGAGGGAAGGAAGAGAGAGGATAGAGAGACAGAGAGAGAGGGAGGAGAGAGAGAAAGAAGGAATAGAGAGGGGAGGAGAGAGGTGACTTTTCTCTTTTAATGACGGCATCCCTCACTCGCCCAGACATTCAAGTACCTAAGGTGAGAGAGGGAGAGAGGGAGAGGAGGAGAGAGAGGTGAGAAAGAGGGGAAGGAAAGAAATGAGAAGAAAAAGATAAGAAAAAGGGGGGTGGAGGGGAGGAGAGGATGTTGTCAGCAGAGACAGAGAGGAGAGAAAGGGGAGGAGAGGAGAGAGGTGGAGTGGAAGAGTGGTGTCGGCAGCAGAGACGGAGAGGTGGAGATTTAAGATGGACTCTCAGATGGAGAAGCCTCTGGAGTGGAACAGTTTCACAGCTCGGTCTGAGCTGCATAAAACACACCAGCCCCACGGCATGATGGGTAAAACCACAGACCCACAGCATTATGGGTAAAAAGACACTGCAGCTGAGATCACAGGGTCCCCTCCTTTTCCACCTCTGCTCCTCTGTCCTCTGCTCCTCACCTCCCTTGTCCTTCTCTCCTGCTCCTCTCCTTCTCCTCTCATCCTCTGTGCTCCTTTCCTCCTCTGTTCTTCTCTTCCTCTCCTCCTCCTCTCTCTCTTATTTTTGATTTCTTTTCTTTTTTCCTCACAGCAAGAGGAGCAGGGCAGAGCATCAGGTCTTCCTCCGTTTTACAACGTTCAAGCTCGGTTTTAATGATCCGGAAAATCAGATTAGAGCAAAACAGGGAGAGAAAGAGAGAGCAGGAGAGGGAATGCAAGATGGGGAGAGGGGAAAGAGAGAGATGAGAGTGTGTTAGGGAGAAGAGAAGAGAGAGATAAAGAAAGAAAGAGAGAGAGATGGGGGGCAGAGAAGGAAAAGAGAGAAAGAGAGGGGGTAGAGAGAAAGTAATGAATGGCAAAAGGAGAGAGCAAGACAGAGGGGGAGAAGCAAAAGAAGAGAGAGGTAGAGGGGTGAAGGGAGAGAGGAGAGAGAGGAGCACTGCGGTTGTACAGAGATGTTTGCGACCATTTCTCATGAACAAAATCTAATTCATGTTATTGCTTTTTCTGCTCAGACTTGTACAAAGCAGTACACAGAGCAGTACACAGAGTAGTACACAGAACAGTACACAGAACAGTACACAGAGTAGTACACAGAACAGTACACAGAACAGTACACAGAGTGGCATACAGAGCGGTACACAGAGTAATACATAGAGCAGTACACATACACAGACCGGTACACAGGGTTGTACAGAGTAATACACAGAGCAGTACACACACAGAGTGGTACACAGAGCGACACACAGGACAATACAGAGTGGTACACAGAGTGGTGCACAGAATGGTACACAGAGCGGTACACAGAGCGGTACACAAAGCAGTAGGCATACACAGAGTGGTACACAGAGCAGTACATAGAGTGATACAGAGTGGACAACAGAGCGGTACACAGAGCGGTACAGAGCACAAGGGAGAAATAGGAAATGTTGAACTAAAGCCTTGAATTCTCACATTTTTATGCTACTGCAGGGTCACCTTTTTGTCCAATCAGGCACATTGTTGCTAAGAATCAGGGGAAACCAACTGCCTGACACTACCCCAGGCACTTGAATCTCTGTCATGGTGCATTTTCAAGAGCGACAAAAAAACTAAAGGTATGCGGACATTTGAGAACCATAAGGAAACAACTGCATGACACTATCCCAGACAGTTGTTTGTGTGTTATAGTGTAATATCCCAATGGCAGAAAAGTGGGCAGGGCTAAAAGTTCAAACTAAAACATCTTCCTAAGTCATGGTTCAAAATCAGGTACAGGCCCTTTAATACAGTCTCATCTCTGTATTAAAAATGAATCAATCAATAAATAAATGTTATGATTACAATTTGATTTGTAATGCATGTTTTAAATTCGCATCATTAACTGCTTTAAAAAGGGTCTTATTTCACCAGTGTCCTCATTTGCATATATGTAAATGAGCCACTGTGCTGTTGAGTACTTGTGTGTGAATGATGTAATGCTGTTGAATATTTATGGCCCGTGTCCTGTGGCTGTAGACGGTAAAGCGCGTTTGTGTTTTTAAGAGTGATTTCAACACGCTGCCATTGTGTCCTCGAGCAAGACACCCACAATCCAGTTTAATCTTCCACAGACTTCTAAGAATAGTGCCCTTATATTTTGCACGCTTGATAGTTTATTTTAAATCTTAAATCCATAATTCTGGAGTGAGGTCATTTGTGATTTTGTATTTGATGTGAAATGCTCAGCCGTCAGTTTGGAGAATCCGTTCCATACAGTCTGAGGACTTTGACCGTTCAAATGATGTTAATATTTTGTTTTGACTTCATTGTAATGGCAATAAATGCACATTTTTCATCACAATGACTTACAAAGATGCACTACGGAACTTTGTACTATGTAATAACCACCTGTTTTTCTCCATAGAGATGTGAATGCTTTGCCTGGAATGTTCCACAGTATGGCATTAAGTAAACCCTATCGATCTTAATGCAGACGAGCAGGTGACATCAGCAGGCCAAGTTACACACCAGATCTCTTGAGAGGCAAGCCCACTCACTCACAATAAAAATGTATGTTTTTCAAGGTAATTTTGAGCAATAAAAACAACTGAATGATGTCTATGTTTAAAGTCACACTGTGTGATGTTTTCTGGTGGAGAGTCCACCCCCTATTTGTCTCTATGGAGATGTTATTGCTTTGGCATAAATGTTCAACACTATGGCATTAAATGTATCCTTCCTTTTATTCAGTTAGGTGTCACCTCTCCACTGATCTGACCCGTAATTTGTTTCCACAGAGATAGGTAATTTTTATGCCATACTGAATGAACATTCTGGGCAAAACAATAACATCTCTATGGAGACAAGCAGGTGGTGGACTCCCCAGTCAGAAAAGTTACATAGTGCAGTGAACTTCTCCAAGTCCACAAATCATCTCCAGTCGATGGACAATGACACTGTCAACATTGAACAGGTGTGAACCTATAAATATATTGGTGTTCATCTTGACAATTATCTCAATTGGTCTGTCCAGAATCTGTGCAAAGGTCAGAGCATACTATTTTTATTCAGAGACTCAGATGCTGTACATGTTCTATCGTTCTGTGGTAGCAAGTGCTTTGTTTTATGCCATTGTGTGTTGAGGGTGGACGAGAACAAACTGGACAAACTGGTGAATAGGACTGGGTCAGTGCTAGGAGGCAGAGTGGAGTCTGTTGGAGCTGTGTTTTATGAGGTTTATGAGGCAGAAGGTGCAGGCCATCATCTCCAATGAAGAATATCGTCAGCATGGGACTGAGGCTGATAAGAGGAGCAGGAGCAGAGACCGACTCCTCTCACTGAGCTGCAGAACAGAGAGATTCAGGAGCGATTCTTTTGTTCCAGCAGTGATTAGCCTGCTAAATGAACAACATGGAATTTAAAGACACGGGCCCTGTCATGTTTTTAAACGTCATTATTAACCCTCAAGCTTGAACTACTTATTTCATTTACTGAATGTGTCTCTGTACTGTGTAACTTCAAAAACTGAACTGAACACTTGAATAAAGTATCTATGTGTCTATCTATTTATCTATTTTTAAAAGAGACAGAGCAGATGGCGAGTCATTCAACATGTCACAGAAAGAAAACCTGAAAGTGTTCGTTGCTTCGATACAGACGGGTTTTGAACCACATCAGCCACATCTAATGTTTATCTCCTGCCTGATTGTGACACAAAACCTGGCACAGATCAGAGCTGTAATGGGCTGTATCTCTGTACTGCACAGCTGCATGGTTTCAGTGTTCCAACACACTGAGCACCTGCAGGGTCTTTGTATGCAGACCCAGTGTGTGTGAGCGCTGATGTGGAGATGTGCTTTTGAATGTGTGAAAATAATATCTTTTTTATCGTGGCGCAGAGATTGGGGGTGAAATGGTGCCGCGGTATTGCCGGTTTAAAAAGACGGAAATGCTGAGATGGGTTGATAAAAACACGATACTGCCAATATCTCGACAAACGTGATCTGAAAGTAGAACGCTACAAAATGATATTACGTGAGATGGACACAATCTTGATTCACTTGGTTGTGGTGAGATAACTGTCGTACTTTGGGAAATGTTTTAATGATCATCACTGGATGAGTTTAAATTTTAGCATCATGACAACGCTCTGAAAGAGATTCTAAATTATGTTATGTGAGATTTAGGACACAATCATGATTCACTTGGTTGTGCTAAGATAACTGTCAATATGGGAAGATCATTTTGTACAAATAGAAACAAAATGTGTGAAGTGTCTTGCCAAACTGAACCACAAACCTTGGAATTAGTGGGCAATTGAATTAAAGCTGCGTATAGGATTTTAAAAGCCGATTGTCCGAGTAATTATACGTAGCATTGTTCAGACTCCTCAAAACAAAAAGGTTGAGGGTTAGATGAGAGGCGACAGTAGCTCAGTTGGAGTGTTTGCCCACTAATCTAAAGGTTGGTGGTTTGAATCCTGCCCTTGACATAAAACATCATTGGTAGAGCTGTCAGATCCACTAACTCACAAGTTGGCTGTGCGGTTCCAGCTTCCACAGATGAATACTGCTGTTGTGTCCTTGGCCAGTTTATTGATAGGAATGTGTAAATAATGTCTAATTAGCATCAGAATAAAGTTATGCAAAATATGAAATTAACAAGAGCCAAATAAATACAAATTAACATTGCATAAACCTCTTAGAAGTATGGACATTAGCAGCTAGTGCCCTAAAATAAAGCATTAGCCAAGAATAGGAGCTTTAGACAAATTCAAAATGGCCGAGCGTCTTGAGGCAGTGAGACAAGGGCTAAATGAGTGAGGAGAGCGGAGAGGAGAAGAGGAGGAAAAAAGGAGAGGAGAGAAGAGGAGAGGGGAGAAGAGATGAGAGGAGAGGGGAGAGGTGTAGAGGCATGCATCACTTTTACAAATGAGACAAATCTATACAGAGACTGACCACTGCATACTGATCACAGCTATTATGCCACACACCAACCACAACCTCCGGAGAGGCCTGGGAACCTTCTATGCATCCTCGTCTCCTCTGACCCTCTCCTCTGAATCCTCGGCTCCTTCTGTTCCTCCTCTCTCTTTAATCTATGTTGCAGGGATGCCGTTGTTAATTACTGTGACTCACTACTGGCTCAGCTCCAAACTTGTGCTGTTGCCCAGGGCGACTGCAGGACTATAGTGGTCAACTGGGGTCAGTTTGAATAAGCAGCTAACAAGTGTTTAAGGAACAACTATTCTATTATATCCACAGTAACCGCTGGAGGAGGATGGCTCTGCACAAGCTCAGGTATTCATCTGCACAGACATTCATAGAAACAAAATCATCAGACAAGCAGGAGACGCTACCAGGCCAAGTTATATGTCAGATTTGCAGAGAGGAAACTGCTTTTTTAAAGGAGATAGATTCTGCAAAATTGACTTTTTGGAGCTGTTAACCATGTTATAACTGTTTCCATCATTTACCCTCTCGAAATTGTATTTGCAGTGATTCATGCATGTTTGAGTAATCTTTATACACCTGTGTCTCCAATTTTATTTCTTAATCAGTGATACATGTAGGATTTGGCAGTGTTGCAAAGTCATTTTGGTACAAATGAAAAAAAAAAAAATCCACTATTTGCTTGTGGTGTTATATCTGTGTAATCCCTTAGTCGTGGTCCATGGGCGTATACTAGTCTATGTGGCTTTTTTAGTATTGCTCAAATGAGTATCTACTATAGTTTCGATACTAGTTTTAGTATCGATTAGTATCTGATTTTTGATACTTTGACAGCCTTAGTGGAAAGAATATAACATTGTAAGTCCATTTGACATCCTAAAATCCTTGGTCCTCTTTTGAAACTGACTGAATACTGTTGTAATATTTCACTTTGAGCTTTTGACTTCAGACTTGGGTCCCTAAAGTCCACGCTATCGGAGTCTATGCAGTGCTGCCTCTACGTCGCCATGACAACAGGAGCGAGGGAATATGGAGAGAGCGGTAATAAGAGCAAATATATTTAAGCGAGTGAACAATAGGGACATTAATATTGTTAATAAACCGGCCAAATTAATAGAATTAACTCCCACCATAATGTTCGAGATGAGTCTTAAATCAGTGATGAGACCCACAGGTGAAGCTACACAGTGCAGCAGTTAGTCTGTTTTAAACTTCTCTGGTCTCTCTTCAAATCTACATGTAACATTTATTGTAGTCTCGTAGTAGTAGTAGTAGTAGTAGTAGTAGTAGTAGTAGTAACAGCAGCAGCAGTAGTAGTAGTAGTAGTTATAATTGTAGTTGTAGTAGCTGTAGTACAAGTTGTAGTAGTAGTGCACAATAGCCCAAATCCTCCATTTAAGGTCGTCCGCTCCAAGACTGGCTCAAGATCTGGAGCTGGGTCCCAGAGTGCTGCATGTGGCACCCACTCTGCCTGGCAGGTGGCCCCTGGGGCATTGAAGGGTCAAATGCAGAGAATGAATTTCCCTCCGGGGGGTTAATAAAGCATACCTTAGCAGTAGTACTGGTGGTAGAAGTAAAAGATGATGAATTTTGCTCTCGATTATGGTGTGTATTGTGAAGTGGTGATGTCACTTCCGGGTCCAACTGGCAACAACTTTACATTACAACTTTACAATTTCTAGCTTTATTCTCTATCAAATTAGGGACGCACCGATACCAGCTAGTACTATCGGTGTGCTGCAGATACCACGAGCCGATACCACTATAACTGCGCTGTGTCTTACTTGATGCTCACAGCTGCCTCTCAGCTGAGCTCTGAGCAGTGAGGAGTCGACCATAAAGAGACACATTAACTGTTCTGCACATTCAGCTCAGCTTTAATCATACGTGACTGCCCATGAAAATAAGTAGGACTCTTAAAGGGTTTTATAGTTCACATAGGATATCAGTGCAGTGTTTACATAGTAGCAGGCTAACGGGGCTAAGTGGTGCTGGTGATTCTGACAAACAAATTTAGAATAGCGCGGGTTCAGAGCTTTTAAAAGAGTATAGGTGTGTATATTTCACTAACTGTCAGTCCCCGCTAACGCTATCTTAGCCTAGCCTAGCTTCTTACCACAACGTTGCACACTTTCTGTCATCTGTCAACCATAGATCCAGGTCTGTAACCTTGTTAGCTTTAAACGACTGCAATCTGTTTTTAACGTGAGATATGTTGTCAGCTGATGGACCCGGAAGTGACGTCACACGTAACAGCCCATGCAGTAACTTGTATCTCTCTCTTTCTGTTCCACTTGCATTAGTGAAGTTACAGATTTCCACTGCCACAGCATCATTCAGTTCAGTGTAAATAGGCTCATAGATTTTCCACTCTGAACATTTGGGCCTATTACAGATAATGAGACTCATTAGTTTTGTGCTCCTCTTCACTGTAAATATGAAACCACGCGATCCATTTAAACTCTGTGACAAAGCGTTTGCTGAGCCTGAGGAGCGTGTACAAGTTTGAACGCTCTGTGATGCGTTTGAGTGCACTCTGTTCCCCCGCGGCGCCCTCTATGTGTGAGTGTGAGCGGGACATATGCACAGACAGCAGGGGGCACCGTTATCATTGTAAACAACAAACAAACTCTATAGAAAGAGTTTAACAACCGGAAAACTGCTCTCTACTGCTGCGTCTGACCCTCTCCTCTGCTTCCTCTACTCCTCTAACCCTCTCTACTGCTCCATCTGACCCGCTCCTCTGCATCCTCTCCTCTCCTCTACATCCTCTACACCCTCTCTTTTGTCTCCTTTTCTCCTCCGACCCTCTCTGCTCCATCTGACCCTCTTCTCTGCATCTGCTGCTCTGTCTGAACCTCTCCTCTGCATCCTCTGCTCTACGTGACCCTCTCCCCTTCTTCCTCTACTCCTCTGATCCTCTCCTCTGCTCTGCCTGAACCTCTCCTCTGCATCCTCTGCTCCTGTGACTTTCTCCTCTGCATCCTCTCCTCCTCTCCTCTGCTCCACCTCTCTCCCCTGCTTCCTCTACTCCTCTGATCCTCTCCTTTGCTCCGTCTGACCCTTTTCTCCGTTTCCTCTTCTCCTCTGACCCTCTCCTCTGCATCCTCTGCTCCGTCTGACCCTCTGTGTCTGAGTGGGTGGGACATATGCACAGACGGCAGGAGGCGCCGTTCACACTGTAAATAATAAACAAACTCCACAGACCGAGTTCAACAGCCAGAAAAGTGACTCAGTCTGCAGAAAACTCACAGGCATTTGTTCATTTGTTGTAGTGTTTTTTTTGTAAGTATCAAAGGAGATGAGTCCTGTGCTGCTTCTGTGGCCATGAGGTTTTCAAATGGTATGATTTTTTTTTTTTTTTTTTTAGACAATATGGTTTTGTATTTTGCTTTCCAACGTCAGAGTTTGAGCTTTGTATTCCAAGTCTGACACACTCTAAAACATCCTCACTCTTCTCTCTCTGCTGCCCCCCTCTCTTTCTCTCTTGTATATTTCAGCTGTCTCACCCCCCTACTCGCTCTCTTTTTCTCTCCTCCCCTCACTCTCTCTCTTTTTTCTCTCCCTCTTCTCCCCCTCCCTCCCTCTCTTTTTCACCCCCCCACTCGCTCTCTTTCTCTCCTCTTGTATATTTGAGTTGCCTCACCCCCCCACTCTCTCTTCTTTTTCTCCTCCCCTCAATCTCTCTCTCTTCTTTCTCTCCCCCCTCCCTCCCTCTCTCCCTCTCTTTTTCACCCCCCACTTTCTATCTCCTCTTGTATATTTGAGCTATCTCACCCCCAGTCCTCTCTTCTTTCTCTCCTCCCCTCACTCTCTTGGTTCTTTCTCTCCCTCTCCCTTTCTCTCTCTCCTCCCCTCACTCTCTCTCTCTGTTCTTTCTCTCCCTCTCCCTTTCTCTCCCACCCTCCTCACTCTCTTTCTCCTTTTGTATATTTGAGCTGTCTCACCCCCCCACTCTCTCTTCTCTCTCCTCCCCTCACTCTCTCTCTCTGTTCTTTCTCTCCCTCTCTCTTTCTCTCTCTCCTCCCCTCACTCTCTCTCTCTGTTCTTTCTCTCCCTCTCTCTTTCTCTCTCTCCTCCCCTCACTCTCTCTTTCTCCTCTTGTATATTTGAGCAGCGCCTGAGCAGCAGCAGCAGGTGGTGACATTCAGACTGTAAACAATAAACAAACAGAGGGGGGAGGGTCTGTTCACACCAGGAGTGGAGCTGAGATTCAGTGACCTCACAACATTCACTCAGACAAACTCTTTTATGGAGTGTTGTGCTTCTGTGTCAAATTGCTCAAACTTGGGTAATAACGGATTCAGCCAGAGGGAAAATTCTTGGTTCATTTCTGTAATTTCCTGTAATCGGTTATATTATGTCCAGTGGTGGAAGAAGTACTCAGTTTTGTTACTTAAGTAAAAGTACAAATGCCGGAGCAAAAAAACAAATATTATCACCTGAAAAAATCTACTTAAGTAAAGGTGTTAAAGAACCTGTTTAAAAATGTACTTAAAGAGTAAAAGTATTTCAATCAGATTTTGAGATCTAATAAAGCTTCAAATGTAGTGATTTTGATAAAGATTTGTGCTGAATTTTGTTGAACAGAAACAACTGAAATGAATTTTTTCAAGCTGGTTTTATTTGTATATTTTTATAACTATGAACGTGTTAAAAATAAACCCCTCAAACTTTTCAGCAGGTCTCAGACAATTAAAAAAAAACAACTTTTGCTTTGTTCACAAATGTAGTGGAGTAGAAAGTACAGATACTGCTCTCAAATGGAGTGAAGTAAAAAGTATCTACTTACTTTGCTACTTTTACTTTGTTACATTCTACCACTGATTACATCAACAGGTCTTTCCCTGAGTACATTTGTGCGACTGTGCGCCTGCAGAGAATATTAGCATATTTAATATAACTGCACTTGTGGCACAGCTGGGGTTCATTTGCTACATGTCAGATCCTGTCTTTTGTTGTACTGTTCTTTGGGGTTTCTCATAGTGGTTGCCCTCCCTCCCATCACCCTGTGCCCTCACTGGCCCCATGGACAGAGAGAGGGGCTGTGGTCACTCACTCACTCACCCCAGAGGAGGCCTTCTCACTTGGGCAGGACTGGCTCTCACCTCTGGTTATCACCTGGTCTCAAGATATAAAACTCAACGTTTTAAAAAAAAGCCTTATCTGCTTTTAAACATCTTTAGCAATAATTTGATGTGTGTAGTTATCTGCAAACAATTCTACCTGCAGGTTTAAGTAAAGTTATGTGAACATTTGTCTGACCCTTTATCACCCTCACAGATGGTCCGTTCTGCTCTGAGTAAAGTGTAAAATGTGATGGCTTTAAAGGACACAGACCTCGACTAAAGAGTCTAAAAATAGCTCCTGAAGATGCAGAAGTTATGGGTTTATAGAATATATGCAACAACTCCAGTGCCATGGAAACAAAAAGGAACTTATAGCAACAACAAGAAGAAAGTCAAGTATAGTGAATAATAATAATACTAATAATGTGTTGGATTTATACAGTGCCTTTTAAGACACCCAAAACCCTACACTGCGTTATTCACTCACTACACACTGGTAAACTACTATTGAAGCCACAGCTGGCCTGGGGCAGACTGACAGAAGTGAAGATGCCAATCTGCACCATCGGCCCCTCCCATCACCACCAACACTTAAACACACCACATTCATAATAATAAATCAAATGACTTTCCTCAGAATTTATAAATGGTTCTTTTATTATTATATAGTAATGTGTGAACTAAAAAGTGTGAAAGTCATTTCCTTTATCGATCATAACAGTTTGTCTAAGTCTAACTAACAAATAGTCTAGTAGTCACTCTATAGTGTTTGTCATTTACACTTGAATTAAACATAATGAATTCCTTCCAGGCTAATTCAAAGACATTATGAAACTAGAATGGCACCAGCTACAGGACAAAAGACTTTCAGCCAATTCAGCCAACCCTGCTTTTGTATGAACAGGTGTTAATATTGGTTATATATTTTATTTTTATTGCATGTAATAGGAGAGGGTCAGAGGAGCAGAGGATGCAGAGGAGAGGGTCAGAGGAGCAGAGGATGCACAGGAGAGGGTCGGAGGAGCAGAGGATGTAGAGGAGAGGGTCAGAGGCTCAGATGTCCAGTAGGATTCCTCAGGCAAAGTTTTAAATCAGTCCTGACAACCCTCTTTCACTCTAAATGAGATGAGTGAAAGAGGGCGGGTGAGGCAGCGCAGGAGTCAACTGGAGCAGACAGGAGCAGTAGACAGGTGTAGACAGGAGCAGACAGATGCAGACAAGAGCAGACAGGTGCAGACAGGGGTAGACAGGTGCAGACAGGAGCAGCTAAAGTTGTTCTTTTCTTATTATATTGTAATACGTGAACTATGTGTAAAAGTCATTTTCTTTATGGATCAGAGGAGTTTGTCTAAGTCTAATTGACTAATTGTCTAAGTGTTTATCATTTACACTTCAATTAAACATAATGAATTCATTCCAGGCTAATTCAAAGACATTATGAGACTAGAACGGCACCAACCACAGGACAAAAGACTTTCAGTCAATCGCTGCCCTCAACCCTGCTTTTCTACGAACGTGTGTAATATTGATTATATATTTTATTTTTATTGCATGTAATAGGAGAGGGTCAGAGGAGCAGCGGATGTGGAGGAGAGGGTCAGAGGAGCAGAGGACGCAGAGGAGAGGGTCAGAGGAGCAGAGGATGCGGAGCAGAGGGTCAGAGGAGCAGATGATGCAGAGGAAAGGCTCAAATGTCCAATAGGATCCTTCAGGCAAAGTTTTAAATCAGTCCTGACAAACCTCTTTCACTCTAAATGAAACCCCCCAGCAGAGGGCAGGAGGGGTCAGGTCGCCTCAGGGCAGGTGCAGCAGGAGCAGACAGAAGCAGATAGAAGTAGATGGGAGCAGACAGGGGCAGACAGAAAAAAGACAGGAGCAGACAGGAGCAGGCAGGTGCAAACAGGATCAGGCAGGAGTAGATAGAAAAAGACAGATGCAGACAGGAGCAAACAGGTGCAGGCAGGAGCAGACAGGAGGAGACATCAGCAGTTTGGAGCAGACAGGTGCAGGCAGGAGCAGACAGGAGCAGACAGGTGCAGGCAGGTGAATTCATCAGCAGACTGGAGCAGACAGGAGCAGACAGGAGCTGGCAGGTAGCAGTCTCTTGAATACACAGCTGCACTGACAAGTTGAAAACTGTGATTAAAACTCTATTAGGAAATATAACATCTGACAGCCTCTCTTCTCCTCCTCTCTTCCTCCTTTCCTCTCTCCTCCTTCCTCCTCCTCTCTCTTCTCTCCGCTCCTCCTCTCTTTCTATCTTGCTTCTCTCTCCTCCTCCTCCTTCTAGTCCTCTCCTCGTCTCCTTCCTCTTCCTCCTGTTCTCCTCTCTCTCCTCCTCTCTTTCTCTCATCCCCTGCTCTGCTCCTCTCCTCCTCCTCTCCCCTCCTCTTTTCCTTTCATCCCACTCTCTTTGTAGCAACGGGCGCTAATAAAATGTTTAGCGCTGAATATTTTAGCTGAGCCCACAGTCCTGAGGATGCCACAACCAGATTTATCAGTGCTGCAGAGTGAGAGAGAGAGAGCACAAGAGGGAAGGAGAGAGCGAGGGGGAGAGAGAGAGAGGGAGCGGTAGAAGAATAGAGGGACAGGAAAAACAGGAAGCAAGAGAAAAAGAGAGGGGTGGTAGCTGGAGAGAATATATGAGCTCTGTGTGAACAATGGGTAAAACATAATTGCAGTTTGTCTTATTATTGTGAATCATAAATGAACAACATTTGAGAGAGAGAGAGAAAAGGGAGGGTGGGTGGAAGAGAGAGAAAAACAAGTGTACAACCTGTGTCAGACCTGGATGTGTTCTCATCACTAATGCATTACACACTCGACCCATACATCCTCCACTCATTAAAGGAGGGAGAGAAAGAGAGAGGAGAGTGGGAGAGGAAAGAGAGGGAGGGAAGGAGAGGGAGGAGAGTGGGAGGGAAAGCAGAGGATATATAGACGGAGACATAGAGGGAGAGGAAAGAGAAAGAGGACCGGTGTATTATTAATCTGCTCTTTAGGCTCAGGACTGGTAGGAAGTGTTTGTGAAAATGCTCCTCTACAACAACCACAACATTCATCTAAACTGAATCCAAAACCGTTTCTAACATCTGCAAATTGTGAAACGAAAAAGCAGCAATTCTTATGTAAAATAAAAACCCTCCCTAAATGTCAGACTCCTACAGACTTCATAGATTTGATTTACCAAACATAAAGGGCCCGATTTACACTATTTTCTGATCTATGTTATAATGTTGTTTCACACTTGTTTAATGCACAAACCCTGCATATTTAGGCTAAATTCTTCTATCAAACTGAAACATTCACTGTCATATGGTAATACAGGTAGTGCTCCACTGTGTTTTTAAACTCCACACACCTCCACTAGAATCATTTGGATGATTTCAGGCCTGGAATTTCCAATCTCTACTAAACAAAAGGTAAAAGGAGCTGTTAACTTGAAAACTACAGCTTTATGACATCATAAAGTGGAACAAAGCATTTTGAGCTTTGGAGATGTAGACAGACTAATAATAAAAACATATGTGAATAAAACAAAACACAACTCCAGGTATTTTTTGGGGGAAGTAACAACATTATGACATCATCTTGGGAGGCGATTGTAGCTCATTTGGTAGAGTGTTTGTCCACTGACCCACAGGTTGGCGGTGTGATTCCAGCTCCCATAGATGAACGCTGTTGTTGTGTCCTTGGGCAAGACACTTAACCCACCTTGCCCCTAGTGCCTGCGTACACTGGTGTGTGAATGGATGAGTGGTTCCTTGATGTAAAGCGCTTTGAGTGTGATGATTTACCATCTACCATCTTTCACTATTTATCCCTCTTTTTCACGTTCAGAACCAATGTAAATTTAGACAATTGACAGACTTTTAGAAACACATTTTCCTGCCTTTGCCATTGCGATTACAAACAACTAAAATCTAAAATAAATATTTGGTGAGTTGAAACTGGAGCAGCAGTGTGCCTCAGTCCAGCAGCGAAAATAAACCTTTTTGTGGAAAGATAATGGTTGGTTTTGCTTTGTTCAGCACCGGGGACAGCTCCACCAAAGCTCCATAGAAACGCATTAGACTTCAGCACCCTGGACAGTGCCCTATCTCCCCAGCAGTGTAAATGAGGTCAGGACCATGGACAGCCCCATGTGGAGTTTCTCTTGGAATCAGCTCCATGGACAGAGACAGGCCTATCTCCCTCAGTTTAAAGTGGAATGAACCACTAAATCAACTTTCCGAGCATTATTTACTGTTCTTAGTCATTTTTCAGGGAACTTTAGTGTGAACTAGTTAAATTTGCAGCTGTCTAGTCAAAAACTGTCAAAAACTGTGAGCTGCCTCTAGTGGCCACTGCAATTTCAAGTACTACGTGACATCACACTTAACTGTTCTGCCATGATTACAGCCAGGTGTTTGTGATTGCAAACACCTGGAGCTTAGGTGTTTTGTCCCATTTGAACAGATTTAAGCACCATGGACAGCTCCTCGACAAAAATAAATAAATAAATAATTTTTTAAAAAATCGGTAAAACAATTTCTCCACTGTTTATTTAGGTCTGTTCTCCCACTACCACCACACCACAACATCTACAGATTAACAAGAGACATTTGACCCGTCCCAGTCTCAGTCTAACACTACAGGGATATAGGGGGATGGGAGGGCATCTGACATACAGGTATACTGATGAGAGGGCACCTGACACACCGTGATAAAGGAGGATGGGAGGAAATACGACACAAAGGGATATTTATACAGCAAAGAAACAGAGGGATATGAAAGAGAACTGATTTTTGGTAATTAACCCAGGACAGATGTGAAAAGATGAAATGCTCTTGATAATTAGAAGTGCCATATGTTACCACCAGGTGCAGTCTACAGTTTGAGTATCTGTAGAGTTACCTTGGGAGCGATATGAAACATGTACAAACATTTATGCTAAACCCCCTTTGTTTATAAGATCATAAAAACTCACATGAAATATAACAATGGTATTTATTCATCTCAGATTATTGCCTCAGATGCCTGTCCCTTTCTGGTTCATTGGTGGGTACGCAAACAACTACTACTACCACCCCGCCCACTTTTGCCGCTGAATGCTCCTAAACTGCACACTTGAGAATCCCACTCATTTCAACAGGGAATTTGAGAAAGTTTTGCTGCTAAAATATGATATAAAGTAGTGTTGATTTGTCTAAAGTGTTCAAAGTTCTTGTGCGCCAACAAGTCAACACTGAACTGATTCTGTGGGAGGCTTTAAAATGGCTTTGTAGTCCCTATAGCACTTATTTGCTGTCAGGATGGGAGCCCCATGACAAATAATGCAACCCAAAAGATGATGGCGGCGCCCACGGCAACTTCCAGAATAAGGTGAATAGAGCTGTTACGTGTGATGCCACTTCCGGGTCCATTAGCTAATTCAAAACAATGAACATGTTGCAATTTCCTCTTTTTTAACGGCAACCCATCTCACGTTAAACAGATTGAGATTGGTAAGATAACGTTAGCAGTGACATTTAGTAAAACACACACCAGTAATCCTATGTTATGCTAGATTATTGCTACATTATTCATACAATTTGTGGTTAAACATACACTTTTGAAAGGTAAATGTCTCTTGTTTGATGAATAAGGAACAAAAACAAAAACAAAGTGACATAATCTCTTAACAACTCTACAGCTTCTATGGGGTGAGTAGGTCTGGGACAATATTGAAATTATCACGATTTTGTAGACATTTTTGGACATTTTTTCCTGGAGTTGCCTTTCTTCTTAAATGTCAGACCTGCCCGTCTCCAGTGGGTGCATTTGTTTTGTGGACTAGAGCATATGAGCCTGACTCACACTGGCTCTGCTCTCTCTCCCTCTCACTTTTTCTCTTTCC